>PKRV01001282.1:954024-1019974 GCA_003709505.1 Hyphantria cunea
ATATATTGGGTTATTATCAATACGTAGTGATTACAATTATCTTGCAATCAAATTTTATTAGAAACCTTGTGGAAAACATTGAACAAATTCATACTTTTGATTATTTATATTATTTATAATCATTCTAAACAACAGCAAAGTATTTTAACCAAAGCTTTTTAAATATATGTTCGCACAACGTATGTTATGAACATCATTTATCTATTCTAACCATCTAAAGTACAGCTCTTCCAAACTAAAACTGTTTTTCCTTGGCAGCTTAATATGGAATAAAAAAGGTAAATCTACAGAGACAGCAAACAGGCTGCAAGGGTTCTATTATAATTGCACCCGTAGGCAAAATGCCCTTTGAGGACGAGACAGATTTAAGTGTTTTGTATCTTTACCATCATTGGACATTTGGGTTTGTGAAAGGATTTCGGGAAAAAGCGTTGAATTTACTAAATGTATAGTTATTTAAGGCTTATTAAGAACGGTAGTCTTGCCTTAGCATGATATAATAAAATTATATATATGAAGTAGATTTTACCTTCAGTTTAATTTTTTTACCCATATAATAAGCTCCTTAGTGAATTAATTGTATTGCGTTTGTGTAGGACATTCCATGAAATTGTAGACATCGATAACAACACTGAAAGGCACGAGTGTAGCATTATAAAAGACTTGAGACATTAGTAGCTAGTCAATTTTAAGCACTATTAGACTTCTTAAATTACGAACTTGATTCTTGGGGAGACTAATGTTTCCACCATACGTGACATGGTGATACTCCAGCCATTAGTAATATAAAGTAATAATTTAAAAACCACTTTAAGGTAAAAGGTAGAAAAACCCCAAAATAATATTTGAAAAAAACGTTTTGCCATTTCTGTTCGATTTGCTTAGTTCCTAATCCACTCACTTAGCAAAAAATCTCTACATACATCCCTTAACGATATTATTAACTAGTGATAGCCTAGAGCAACTGGATCGGCAGGCCACAGTGTTCTTTTATTAAAGCTATCGTTTTACCAATTATTTCGAAAGCCTTACTTCGTGGCAGACTATCCTTTTACTGAATTATTTGGGCAGATCTTGAGAAATGAAGACCAATATTTCCGAATTTCTTGGCAGAATTTGGACCAATTTGATATTATTCAATATAGTTTCGTTTAACCTATTACTTCAAGTGCTCCGGGGTGTAAATACATCGATAAATTGTTTTAATTGAAATGAAACATACAGTTACAATTTAGGAATTCTCTCGACCGACTTTTAAAAAGGATTTATGAGATCTTTTCAGTCATTAAGTTTAAAGTACCTAGTTAACCGAACTTTAGTCAGTTTTTATTTTTAGTAAATTTTATAAAAATGAATTATAGCTAGATCGATTTTTCACCATTGAAATCCCTTGGATACTAAATTTCATGAAAATAGTTGGAGCCGTTTCCATCTCTTAAACTAACATTTAAAAAATACTTGCAACATTGCTTAAAAACAATATTTTTGACTATTATAAGCACAAGAACAAAAGCACAAGACACTACGAATTTACTGAATTAAATATACTTCTGGTTAATAAAACATATGCCCAACAACTAAAGGCACGCGCATCAAAATTAGCCTTTCTAAACTTGAAGATAGGACTTGCGAAAATTCAGCATGAAATCTAGATCTTGAACAATTAACTCAGACGCCTTATCACAGCCTAGAGAGCTCTCACGTCCTTATAAAATGGAAGTTCAAGATCACGTAAAGACAGAAGAAGGTACAAATTTTTAAGTTGCTAACTTCGTAAGCCTCACGCTGTTTGAATTTAGACTCTTCCTCCGAGGTTTAAGTTTTCAAATTCTTTGTACTTCCTTGAAGCATCTTACTTCTAAATTAGTTAATTAGCCCACAACGTATGATCAATTATGCTGTACAAGAGGATGTAATAAAGAAATAATTAAAATAATGAGTGCGTGATGAATACTCAAAGATTCTGTAAGTGTTGACAAAGTATAAAAGTAATTTAAAATGGCTTTTAGAAATACGTAGAAATGAGACTCTGAAGGCTTGAAGGAGAAAATAAAGTGTGCCGCGCGTACATCAAATCATTTCACTACTTATGTGTTCTTAGAAACACTCATATTACATTATTGGATTTCACGATCACTCATTTCGGAAACTCATTATATCATAAAAATATATGATTATTTTTTATGGAATAGGTTGCAAAATAGCAGACGTATCGCCTGATGGTAAGCGATTACCGCCACCCATGGACACCAGCAACACCAGAGGCGAGTGTGTTGCGGCTTTGGGTGATGGGAAGGGGGATGAGGGGAAGGGTTGGATTATGGGCCTCCGGTATCCTCACTCACTTGGTGAAACACAGCGCAGGCGCTGTTTCACACCGGTTTTCTCTGAGGCCGTGCTATCACTCCAGTCGAGCCGGCCCATGCATCCCGAAGCGTGGCTCTCCCTCGGTAAAAATGTGTGTTACCTATACGCATATTACTATACTTTTTAATGGCTCAGTATGTGTCCAATATACTCACACGGAGTGATACCACGGCCTCACAGAAAATCGGTTGTGAAATAGCACTTGCGCTGTGTTTCACCGAGTGAGTGAGGATACCGGAGGCCCATACCCCAACCCCACTTTCCATCCCCATTCTCCTCCCCATCCCCCAAAGGCCGGCAACGCCTTGTGACGCCTCTGGTGTTGCAGTTGTCTATGGGCGGCGGTAATCGCTTGCTATCAGGCGATACGTCTGCTCGTATGCCCGCGATTCCATAAAAAAAACCCATGTTCATGTAATTAAATATTATGTAATGCTGAATAAGATGAACCAGATATAACCAAGCCATCACAATGTAGGTTCTTAAACAAGTTTTCCCACTTGCTGATAAAGTCCCCGATAGACCAACGTGAACTTAACTGACAGATATTTACAGATTTTGGTTTCACAAATCTTGCATAGTAACAAACATGTCAGATATGCATAATTATGTATATAACTATTTGATACTTAACCAGCAACTGGTGAAAATGGTTCTTATTATAGCAATTACTTGATGTTAACGTTTGGTATTTCTTGTTTGTCTACAACTATCTAGGTATTCTATGCAAATAAATCTTTTGTGTTATCTTGAGAATCAATGAAATAATGCATATTGAATATTTAAGGTTTGCTTTAACTGGTACGGCTAAAAAACAATATTATGAGTAAAAAAACACTACTACTAAAAGTCAAATCATAAAAAGCCCCAAAACAAAGCGTTTTTCATTTATATCAAAGTTTCTGCCTAATTAAACCTCATGTAACATTAGTTGCAAAAGAAAACTTAAATCTTCCTCTGTTTTTAACGAAACGCTTTTCATCTCATTGACTGCTGCCAGCATTTTAGTTACAACAGCTTAACCTTTTCCACGGCAATCCAGACAGAAAACTAGACATTGTGCTGCTGAAACGTTAATCATACACGAAATATCACAAACTTTAAACCTTACCTCTTTGAAAATAAAGATCTTTACAACTGATTCTAATGGTTTGACAGTTGCTATTCATGAAATCTCAGTGCCTTTATGAGTGGAGTGTCCTTTCATCTCACTCCTTTTTAACCGGGGGCTGCAATTACAGTTAGCGTACCTCGAATGGTTATACTTTAGAGTTCCATCGGCGTTTATTCTGTGAAAGAAATATTGACACGTTGTGAAACTTGGAAGAAAAGAATATTGTATTTTTAGCAGAGAAATATAAAACGTACATTTTAGCTCTTAGTCAAAGAAATTATTAAAATTTTATATAAGTTTCATTTTCTTAATAGCTCACTGGTTTAGATGGCCCAGATCTTGAATTTGTCAGTTTCTTTTCAGTAAGATTACATAATTGGTATTTTATACTCCTTTAAACACTTTATCATCATCATCCTGCTGGACATAGCCTTCTACTTCGAAAGGAAGTTTTTGGCAATTTATACTATGCTGGCCAGACGGGTCGGTATAGAGCTGATTGCTAGTTTTTTTTATTTTAGCACCGATGTTCTCCTCCGTAGTGTATTCCCTGTATCGCTTCTTATGACACACATGTAATAAATAGAGGAGGTTACAATTAAAATTCTTAACCCGTTACCACACCATAAAATACTTGTACCCAAATTAATTGAGAAATAGATTAATATAGTTTAATATTTAATAATGTTTATCACAACCATTCACGTATGCTCAGAAGTCACAAGTGCATTGCCGCCCTTTGAGCACTCTTTCAAACAACACTCGGTCAAACGAAAGGAAAAAAAGGCTCAGCGCTGGTTCTCGTACTTTAAGCCGTGTAATATATGAATCTTACACAGTCTGAAATTAAAAAAAAATACTTAATTACTGATCTCCTAAGCTGTATGCTTCAAAACTGAATGATTCAAAATAAAATCAGAATAAATCTGATAAAAATTACTCTTTCAAAACAACGAAGAAATCGAAAATAGAACGCCACAGTATCTGACTGATTCATCAAATATTCAAACACACAGAGCCCTCTGTGTTCTCTTCTAAAATTTTGCTTTTATATATATTCGCTCTGCAAACGTACTGCGGCCTGTGTTGACAAAATACGTAATTTCTTCCTATGTTTTTTGTATGAATTTAAAACCGGCCTAGTACGAATTACCTATTTTCCCTAATAATTTTATACTGAGCTTTAGTATTTTACTTTAATACGAGTTATTTCATGCCCCTTTGTATCATAAGGAAGGGGAAGAGAATGCATTATATACATAGACATATAGAAACAATATATTATTCGTTTGTTCTGTGTGCAAATGTTTTGGCTCAAATTTCTTTCTCTTTCTCTACAATTGCTAACGTCTCTTCATTCACTTGTGTTATTGGCTAATATCTCATTTGGACTATTTGACTTAACGTAAAGATGTTATTTCCTTTATTGGATTCGTTTTACGATTTTAGAATGTCAACTTGGCTAGGGGGACACGACATTTGAACCGACGAAAAAAAACGGAGAAGGTCGTGTCGACGTGTATTTTTTTTTATGTATGTATATTCTTTTTTTTGGATAGGGTCGACATTAGTCCCATGGAAATGTGAATAAAAACTACCCAAAAGGTGGGAAAAAAGGGGTGACTTATTTTTTAAGTATTAATATTATACAACAAATAATAGTTTAAGTAGGATTATATAACAGTTTATAGCTAAAGTAATGTACGTAGCTATTTTAAAAGTATGTTTATGGCCATAAAAAAATATAAAAAAACTTATAATAAAAAAAAATTAAAAACCTTTAATAAGCAAGTCCGTAAAGTAATGTAAGTAAACCTACGTGGTTTTGAGTTGGTGCCAAACAATCAATAAATGAAGATTACTAAATTATCTAATTTAAAGAAATAACCAAAATCTTCAGCGATAAACATTTACGATCCAAAAAATGTGCTTTCTGCACGATCACTCCCAACGATGTGTGCCCTCACGTTTGTGCCACTGATATTTAACTTCGTTAACATTCTGCATTTTCCAGCAAAGGGGCGTCTCGCACCGTGTATCACGCTTTACATAACTATTAATTAATTAGCTTGTTTGGCCGCGTCCCAAAATTACGTAGGTATACTGACATTAGTTAAGAATAAATTCTTACCTACAATACAAACTTTAATCTAAGGATTAAATAATATGTTCATTATTTTTTGCTTTTCAGTGTTTTGAGCGGTTTAATTTTTTTGTTAAAATATTTTTATCCAACCAAATACATAAAATTGAAATGTCTGTTTGTAATGTCAAATCAACAGCTTTTTACTAAATACATAATATATGAAAATTCATACGGTACTTACATAAAAAAAATCCATTTTAAAATGTTTTTGATTCTGTCCGTTTGTTCCTGCTAATCTATGTAACGGCGGTATCGACCTTTAAGGTACTTTCACTGGTAGATAATTGATGATAGAGAATAACTAAGGCTTCGCCCCACGGTGTTAGGCGAGGTTGTTGTTGTAAAGGTACAACAACTTGCAAAGGGCAACCCCATTGCTTAGATTAGTTTCTT
This sequence comes from Hyphantria cunea, assembly GCA_003709505.1. Lineage (NCBI taxonomy): Eukaryota > Metazoa > Arthropoda > Insecta > Lepidoptera > Erebidae > Hyphantria > Hyphantria cunea. The sequence continues at coordinate 960,045 of PKRV01001282.1, forward strand.
CGACGCTATCTCTGGATGAACTGTAATTATTTTTTACTACTTTTAATACTAATAATAGGTAAATTTAAGTAATTATTAAAAAAATTCATGAAATACTACGTTTAATTGATACTGGTTGGTTATACGTATCTTAGAATTATGGGGTATGACTATATGAGGTTGGTTATTGGAGAGCCACGGGAACGTCCCAGGGGTTTTCCTCAATATGAACAACAAGAGAAAGTTTTATTCGTAATATGACCGGACATATAAAGGGTTCGTTCGGTTCACTCTATACTCTCTTTGTAAACTTCTTCTTTGGTTATAATAACTATGCCTATTTGTATTCATATTTGTTTGAAAATGTGTTCTGCAACTAAAAAGAATTGTAAATTAAGTTATATATCAATAGACTCTCATAGTTCACAGTTGCTTTTTTTGTTTTTTTTTATGGAATAGGGAGCAAACGAGCAGACATATCGCCTGATGCTAAGCCATTACCGCCGCCCATGGACACCCGCAACACCAGATGTATCACAAATGTGTTGCCAGCCTTTGGGGGGTGGGGAGTGGGATGGGAGAGGGGTTGGGTATGGGCCTCGGGTATCCTCACTCACTCGATGAAACACAGCTCAAGCGCTGTTTTACACCGTTTTTCTGTGGGGCCGTGGTATCACTCCAGTCAAGCCAGCCCATTCATGCCAAAGCATGGCTCTCCCACTGATATAGTTGTGCACTATGAGAGGCTATATTTAAAACTAGCTAGTATTTAAGACCTCTTCTTTTAAAAAAGAGGTTTTAAATACCCTTAAAAGCCCAAAGAGTAGTTCAAGGTAGATCACGACGCAACTCGTTGTAACACGAATGTTGTCAAAGATATAAACATAAAATTAGCTGTTTTAGATACCATTTTATAGAGGTAGTAAACAATACACAAAAATTGCTATTGGTTTTTTTTATAAAACAACAAGCAATGAATTATTAAAAAAATCAAACCCGACTATCATATTCACATGTCACTATCATATTTAAAACATACATTTTAAGTTATATATATATTTGTAATCACCGTTAAAAATTCTTTGTTTTGATACCACACTCCGTGTATTTTGAATTTTTTTTGTTTGATTACTTTTTGTCTCCAATTATCCTTAATTTTGTCTTTTTTTAACTTTGATGTACCCAGTATCATCCTCACGACTACATCTTGGATGCAAGGCCTGGATTATTGTAAACTGGCGAGTCTCCGGACGGTATTACGATGACGGATTTTCTTTGTATTTTTTTTACTTTGTTTAAAACCGTAATTAAATATCCAGTCAAAAATTTAAAGATTTCAACACGACCTCTCACATTCAGACACGTACATTTTCACAAATCACAAAGAGTCCTCTCTTTCATATCGATCGATCGATCGATCACATATACAAATTTACCTAGTAAAATTTTGTTTTAGAATATTTATTTTCCCTTAACTTCATTAATATACTAGTCTTGAAATAAATTCTAAGGGGAGGGCGCCACATGCTGAAACACAGGTCGGTTCGGTAGTGGATGCTGTTCGTAATTTTTTTGGCCCTACAATGGGGTTCTCTATTTTTTTTTGGAAAGATTACTATGATCCTGAAGTTACACTGAATATTCTATTTCTTATAATTTCCCTCAAATTGTTAGTTTTCAATACTTTTAGTTAATTGTTTAACTAACTTAATTGTTTAAGTAACATAAACTTTATATTCACGCGTTGTAAAACTATTATTTTAATATTGATTATGTTCCCGAATGAATGACTTACCCTATAGTCTAATCTGTTTAAACATATGAACAACATTTTTCTTACATTAAACATATGAAAAAAAAGAAAAAAATTATTCAACTGCTTGCGTATTAGAATATTTTGTGACATTTATAAAAAATCAACCTTTATTGAGTAAATTTTTGTTTGGACACTGAAAAACAGAGGCTTTTAAAACGTCTCTTGTTCCATTCCTAAAAATAAAATTGAGCTTTAAGAGAAAGTAGGCGTATGTGACGTTGTTGTATTATATGCTATAATATATATTTATACAATTGTTACACATACTTTGTGACTGCTCCTGTTGTACCGTTTCTTACTATATGTATACAATAAAGAAAAATAAATAAAATATAAATGTAACAATAAAAATGGACACAGCCTCGAAATTGAAGATGGTTTAGAAGTAGATGTTTTAAAGTTTATTTTTGGGCATATTATTGTGAACAGTGTGGTTTATTTCACTGGCTAATTAGTAGTAAGACTGACGAACCGAGAGTTTCGTACAAGCTTAAAGTAGCTAGGACTAACTTAACTTTGCCGTTGAAAAACTGTTGTCCCCATACATTGACATAGGTCATATTTAGTTTGCCAACTGAAAATAAATTTGTAATTGCAAAAATATTAATTTTCGGTACGGAGTACGGCATCTTAAAAACAAAAAGACAGCAAAAGTAAAATCTAAGCAAATAAAGTAAATGCAAAATTATTTATATCTTTTTTGCCTCTCTTCTTCCTAGATAACAAACGACAGTCAAAATTTATACCACGTTATCTAACTTTCTACACAATATATATAGAACCTTACATTCGTTCACTGTGAAGTAACGGGACTCAAAGGAAACATTTAAAGATACCGTCTGTGTAGTGTACATGCAATCGAAAGTTTCTACAGTTCGCGGCGAACTATTTACGAAGTTGTAGAATACTTGCAAAACGGCGACCTGGAATATAAGAATTTTCATATCGTTTTGTGTGTGTAAATGTACAAATGGTTTTTAATATTATATGGCATATATAATGACCTTTTTACTGCCCTATAAAATATTCCATCAACAGCCTTTAACACTCTGGAAAGTTTCCTAACGATAACACAATACATTTTTTCTTACTTTTTTACATACCTGTTCACTTGGAACTACAAACATCTCTCAGCGATGCACAAGCATATGCAAAGACGAATAACTGTTATCAACAATTCTAAAAACGTGCTGCTAAGGTCATCTAGTAAGCCTCTTCTTAGAAAGAAGGTTTTGACCTGCTATACTATCAGATGAATTGGTTAGTAGGTTAGATATTCCATAATACATGGTTTATAAACCTTTCCTGGTGTACCCAGACAGGGTAGAGGGCGTCCACATCATTCAACCATCGCGTTCGGTTGTGAACTTTGCCTTTCAGCTCACTTCACGTCTTCCCAATATTCTTTACCTTGTCTGCAACTGTACGGCGCTTGGTCTGTTTGGGATGGCCACGTTTACTTTTTTCTTGAGGATTCCAATCGAGCACCTGTTTGGCGATTTAATTGGAATCCCTACTTAGTATGGGACTAATCCAGTTCCACTTGCGACGTTTGTTTTGCTTTTCAATGGACGTTTCGCAGCAGCACTCCACGAGGTCTTTATTGGAGATACTCTCGGTTTACGAAGACCTGGAGCCGGTTGGTGACCTTCCAAGTTTCAAGTTTCAAACCCGTATAGTAGTATGAATTTGATGTTGGACTGGAATACCCTTAGTTTCACTCTACGCGTCAATTTCTGTGAATTCCACACGGGCCGCATCTCTGCGAAGGTTGCTCGGGTCTTGGCAATGGGCGAAGTGATGTCTTCCCAAACACCATAATAGATAAAACCAAATAGAGTTTTATCATCAATTGAGTGATACCTGTACCATAAAAATACCTATCTGCCTAGAAGTGCATTTACCATAGTGGGTTAAGTGATTACCACGCTTCTTCCACTGCACGTATTGTGGGTTCAAATCCCACACGGGACAACACTCTGTTGGATCCATTAATTGTTGTTCCGAGTCTGGGTTGCTTTTGTATCCGTTTTACGTATGTTTGTAAAGTATACAGCTCTGCTATACAGGATATATTCCTTATTGGAAGTTATATTTTTCAAAAAAGGAAAAAAAAGTAATTCATAAACTACGTCTCATTTATGTATGATTCTCCATTTGAATCTAAACGCAACAATAATCTTATGACTTTTTTAGTAAAATAAAAATCATAAAATACTGAAACCTTAATGTTTACGTGTTTTCTAAGAAAAGTTAGTAAATTCTTTCTGTAGCGTCGTTTATGCCCTAGTCCATAGTTTTACGATCCTTCCTAATTACTGTGTTCGTAAACGTGACGCCAGTTTATGATCTCGAAACTTGTTTCTGACATCTTAATTAAATGTCTAAAACTTAGATGGATGACAAGACCAAAAAAATTTGAGAAAGGAACAAAAAAAAACAAATCATTCTTTGACGTATTTATATAAAAACTAGAAAAGTAAAAAAAAGACTACGTCAATAAGATGTAGAGAGAGAATTCAACCTAAGAGTTTTAATTTTTAATTAAGCTATTATTTAAAAGAGGATAAAATATTTTTTTACTAAATAATTACCTATGCATCGTCATCAGCCCGTTGCAGTCCACTGCTGGACATAGGCATTTCCTAAGGAACATCACAGAGCCCGATCTGTTGCTTCCTGTATCCAGTAGCTGCCAGCCTTTTTAATAAAGTCTAAACAACAGAGAAGTGACTTATGTATCTGGAATACTGAGGATGTAGATAGGGAGTATGTTCACAACTTTATCCTCACTTTGGCACAGAACTACTTTTGAGTGCGACATGAAAATTATTATTTAAAACATATTTTATATTATTTATTTTAGCAAAACGCGACCGTGTTTTTTACAGTTTTTGATACAAGTAATAATAAAGCTGTGAACATACTCCCTATCTACATCTTTAGTATTCCAGATACGTAAGTCATCTCGCCATCTGTGCAGATGGCCCTGTACTACGTTTGCCAAGAAGCAGTCTCCACTGTAAAACGTACTTCCTCCAGCGGTTGTCTATTCTGCGACATTTTATATGAGATATGCTCATTATTATCTATTAAAACGGTTTTAAGAGAATAGAATATTCATTGAATGCAGGAAAACCATTGTTATATTCATTTCGCGATAATATTAAGGTTTTTTACCATTTCCATATTTTATTAGTTTGAAGTAACACGCAATAAATTCAAAATTTAAAAATCCGATTATTTACTAACATTGTTATTTGTAGGTAATGGCACTGAAAAGGCAGAAGGATACATAAATGAGATCCTAGGTTGGATTATGTTTAATCAATCATTTTCCCCGAACACCAGGGTAATATAGTTTGCCACATACTGTGATTCCTTTGATTATAGCTCTTTTAAACCCTTAGGCAAGTTCTAGACTGCACTGGATTAGTTTTTTTTTTTGGAAAATTACTCCCGTATTAGGAATATACATCCTGTGTCACGGGGGACTTTACAAACATACATGAAACGGACACAAAGTACACCCAGACTTAGAATATTAATTTATGGATCACACAAAGTGTTGTGCCATATTATATTGTATGTATATAATTGTATCGTCCAAACGCGTTTCGTGTAATATGCTGCTTTTTCTTGTTTTGTTTATGGCATGTACTTTGAGTAGTCATTGACTTCATGTCAAACTATTGATCGCCCTACTTGATCGTGAGACCTTGGTTTGGGCTGTTTTAATGTTTACATCGGCGAGACATAACCATCTTGCATTAATAATCAGCGGCTTTTGAATTGATTGTCGAATATTGTAAGCGCAAATATTGTGGCTTCGACGCGAGTATAATTCTTGTAACACTGCACACTTGATCGAAAAACTTGTATTGAGATCGAGTGAATATTGAATTCTCAAAACGATATCGCCCCTTGTAGCTTTAAAAACTATTGAATTCGATTGAAATTATTGGAAATTAACGTGCCCAACTTGTCGTGTAAATATTGAAGCTCAGTTGTGCGTTATATTGTGAACAAAAACTATTGCATAGAGGTCTCGATGCACAATCTTCTTCCGCATTTATTATGGGGAGTGCTCCAAAGAATTGTTCAAACTGATCCATGCCACCTCTTTCCGCCATCGCCCTACGCAACAGCAATTTTATCCCTATCATGTAGATAGTTAGCAGTCCACAGCTCTCCGCTTTTCTAGAAACTTTCTGCCTCGCATAATAAAACTGTGGAATGAACTGTCGCCAGCGGTATTCCCGAATCAAAATGACCTTCAAACTTTCAAGAAGTGAGCCTTCTTAAAAGGCGTTACCATCAGACGATACGTCTGTTCGTTCGCCCACTATTCCATAAGGAAGGGTATAAGTTACTTCGACACAATTAATTTTTAAACAACCGTTTATCCTGTTTTTCTTTCCTGATCCTGTTTTTTCAGTCATATGGCTCATATTTGAATAGCAAATACCATTACAACATACTCTTTATAAACATAACACAGCAAATTATAACAATAATTAATTCGTGTTTGATCTCCGAAGTAGACGTTTATAGTCCCGTGTAATTATAGGGTAACTATGGATACTATAAACTTACCACGAGAATATTCGTGGTATGTACGTAATATACGAGTATATTCTAAGGGTCGGAACATGATGTAAGCCAAAATATATGTTATTTGGTACATTTAATATGTCAAGTAAATAATTATTTCGGAGTATTACATTTTTTTTATAGACGGGTTATAGTATTTTACTACCAAAATACTTCTGGATTCACTCATATCTACTGACAACTTTTCAACACGTAATAATAATTTATTTATTTGAAACCTATGTTACAATATTGTGAAGGTAGGTACAGTGTTTCTTGTTTACTTAATGATTTGTCGATTAAAATTGTAGTAACTGTAATGACAATTGGTATTAATGAGGACTTCTAACAGGTCGACTGTACTGTAAGTATTAGAATCAACTCAAAGGTATCTGTGAGATATAGAAATAGCAGGTCTAACACAAAATTTGTTGAAGTTACTCTTTGAACCTTCAGATATGTGCTTAATCAAAATAGATCTAGCTGCCCCAGAGCTTTACCGAAACAAACAGGCAGATAGACAGTCAAAAAAAAAAATTGATTTTTCGATGTAAGTATCGTAAATACTTTGATATGCATTGTAGTGAAAAGCAGTTGGTTTGGAATAACAAACAGAAACTTAAATTTTAGAGCTTCAGATGTATTCTAAATTAATACTGAAGAATTTTTTAAGAATTATAGGCACCTTATTATTGCTTTCACGTTAACACGTGAAAGCAATAATGTAACCCGAATGCTTCTTTTATTTTAATGTCGTGATTTTCTATGTACTACTTCTAGCGTGTTTGGTTGATGATATTACAGTAACCAAAAATGGGAAATCTATGATATGAGTAGAGTTAGCAATAATTAGTGTCAGCTAATTCGTTTTGGAATTTCAATGCGAGTATCTTAATCTTATGATTGATAAAGTATGTTAGAGCTTAACTATTTTTAGATTTAATGACACTCAAAATAAACGTAACTATATTGGCGAGTTATAGTGGCGCAGTGGCTGCGTATGCGACTGCTTGCGATCCCCGGTTCAGACCAAATGTTTGTATAATCTGCAAATATTTATTTCAGAGTTCGGACGTTTTCTGAGTATGTTAAGTATGGTATTTAAAAAAAAAAGTATGTATGTATTTATATCAGTTGTCTAGTTCCCATAACACAAGCTTTGCTTAGCTTGAGACTAGGTGGCGTTGTGTGTTGGATGTCTGAAATATTTATTTATTTTATTAAATATAAAAGTACTTTACATATAATGATGTGTCATCATCATCATTTGATGATGATAGGCTGATGCCTGTAATAATGATGATAATGATGTGTGTGTGATGTGAAATCTTTTTAATAATCTTGTTGCTGATTGAAGCTAACTACACTGTTTTTGATTTATATACTAACATTAGTACTAGTGACCACATGAGTTTGTAACTTATAATTTCTGTATAGAGAGTAGACTATCCCATAACAGGTCCAACTAAATTTGGACACAGATCTTTTGACCTGTAGGTCATCATGGGCGATAGTCACTGAATTTCAAAAAGCCTATCTACTGGTTTGCTCTTTATTCCATAAAAATAATCTTCTAAATAAAGACTTCATGATAAGCTTAAAATGTATTCAAATTGTTTCATACTGATAAGATGCAATAGTCAGCGTTGAACTTACCAAGGACAATTCGAAACAATACATAAATTGAATAAGACAGTCGGTCTTATCAGCGAAATTATATCTAACCCAATTATTGGAACAGAAGCCGAGCATTTGTCTAATGAATCGAAATAAAATCTTGTATAAGCGCCACCTGTGACTGGGATCGCCAAATTTTCTCATTCCAATTTTATTATTAAGTTCTAGAATCCATCTGAGCCTTTTCTTCAATAAGAACGGAACGTAATAAAGTTATTGAATCTGCAATTGCTTATTGGTAACTTGATTGATATTCAGGTTTAGTTTTAAAGATTTATTACTTTCTTTTATTGACGGGAGCTGGAAATAGAATTTCACTGTCTCCAATTATTGTTGTACAACAAGTGATTTATTTGAAAACGTTTTTTAAACTTAATCTTTCATTACTTGTTAGTAAAGAAAAGCTTGCTTTAAGCCCTTTCTCTGACACCGATATTGGGTGGGTAGTTCAGAAATATGTAAGTCGCCATTTTGTTACGACGGTCATTATAGATTAATAATATGTGGCGAATTCCACATACAGCGCCAACAAAAACATATGATAACGCCATCTACCGAAGATACACTGAACTATGGAATAACATAGTGTACAAAGAAACTACCAATCCTGCATCGCGCAATAGAAGTTCTCGCGCCGATTAACACACATACAACTTCCCCACATCAACCGTAGGGCAGTGGCCCGCCAGGCATGATCACTCAGTCTGGTCGGAGGATCTTCCCTTTGTATAGGAGGGACAAGACACCCGTTCCTCCACAAGTATATATAATTGCATTGTTATCAGAACTCGGAATTTGGGAAGTGGACCCAATTTAACTTGCAAGTTTTGATTACATGTAAACTCGGGACAGGTGAAAGTAAATAAAAGCTTTTCAATAGTTTAAGTTGTCAAAAAGACAACAAAAAATTGTAACTAGACAAGTTGAGTGATAGTGTTAAGATTAATCTTAAAAGTAGACCTATAGGCAGCGGTAGACTATTAAAGGTTGATGATAATAATGAGCAACTTAGCAAAATTAGGTGAAAGAGGCGTTTAAAAAACTTAGAACTATAAAAAATGATTGTTTCTTAGTCGTAATGACAGTAAAAAAGTACTTGAGGTTAGTCATTTACCTCTAGAATAAGAAACAGATAATTTACTTTGAAGTTTTTTTCGTGTTGTTTGTTTTTGAGCTGGATGCGAGAAGCCGAACCGAGCGATAGAACCAAGTGGCGTACAATGGAGAGGCCTATGTCCAACAGTGGACTGCGATAGGCTGATGATGATGATGTTTCTTTATGTAGATACCTACCTTGTTTGTTACCTTGATGAATAATCACAAGAAAATATTATCAAACAGCTTAGAAAATGTTCATAAAACACTATCAATTTGTAAATAATAAATGCCTACATTTAAAAATAAAAATTCGATGTCTCAATCATTATATTCAATTTGTCAGGTTTCGCAATTTACAAAATTTTTGACAGCTCAAATAATAGTCCATTCTACGTTGTATGGAATGAACCATATTATGGTGAATGATGACTGTTTCTTTACTGATGATGATGATGATGTTCAACTAGCGAATTATGACCAAGGTGGCCAGTCTCAGCGGTACTACACAGTAGGTATTACAGTGTACAAGAGTGTGGGTAAATACAGGTGCACTCTTTGTTCCCTTATTCTCACAATTCAAATAGAAAGCTATTGCGATATTTATATGATGATTTATATCACGCGAGATATCAGGCGCAGGACTACCGGCTTTACGTGCTCTCCTAGGCATAGTGGTTAGTATCTCCAGCTTTCGAATTTCTGGCTGTTAACAGGCATTTCTTTAATCAGAAAAACTACTGACTTAATATTCTTTTATCTGATTCGGGAATCGAAGCAGATATCTATTTAACGACAACCATATACGCTAACCGCCAGATTAACAATGTTCCTTAATATTCCGGATCCAGAATCCAAGTGTGATCGTGATCTTAGTAGCACTATAGGATAATATGCAAAGTCTAAAAAGTTCTTTGAATGTTCCAACTTATAACAAATAATTTAAAGCTTCTAACTTTAAAAACAGGACTTCCAATATACCTTAACTTATAAAGTAATATCAAACCTGTCTAAGAAAAACAAAGGTTTTTATCGGAGGAATCATGTCTCCCAAAATTCATCCATATTATGCCCATGAGTGAACTTGCGTTTATTGGAGCTTAAATAAACAACTTTAAAACTCTTCAAAGGTATCCAAAAACATTAAAAAAAACATATCATATTCATGCACATTTTGTAAGACTTGAGTAATCAAAGCGAATGATTTTCTTTGAAATATAAATGTGTTTTTGCCTTTTACTCTGAACACAGTCACAGAGAATAAATGTGGTGATATAATTTTCAATTTGGAACGTTCTAAATTTATTACGATACAAAACTAGCTCTAAGGGTCATTTAATATTTTTTTTTTAATATCCTTTATAAAGTTTTGTTGAATAAATGTTAACAAACCTTTTTCTTGTTTCAAACGTCTCATCTTAATACAAAATGTTCATATTCAAATTGTTTGAATGATAAATTTAGAATTGGAATGAAAGAAATATTACCGAGTTTGAAAAGTGAAATCTGTAACAATATGAGAATGATTACTTAATTAAAAATATATAAATAAAATAAAAATAGCCTTTATTTCCTGTAACCTGCTTTACACTTCCTTTTTTTAAATAAAAAAATAATTAAATGATATCTGATCAAGTAGCATTATCGGCAAACAGGTCAGGTTGTCTTCTGACATAGGCCTCCTCTAATTCACTCCACTTGTTTCGGTCTAACGCAGTTCTTCTGCATCCATTTGGCAGATCGTCTTACCATATTTTTACCGGTCCTTCTCTATGTCTCTTCCCATACCTGGTATACCATTCCTTAACTTTTCTAGACCATTTCTGTGCTTGCGATCTCCACAAGTCCATTTCCATTTCAATGGCCTTGTTTTTATTCCTATATTGCCACCTTGGTTATTTCTCTAATTTTTGTATTTTTTTTTATTTGATTACTTAATTAACTTTGAGAATATTGAAACAAATGCAACGATAGGCAAACACAATATTTCCAAGTAGCGCTGGCTTCAAATCTGATTTGTCTCACAAATACAAGTAAGAATTTGAATGTCTCAATCTCTTTTTTAACTCGTATGATAGGGAATATCTTAAAAAATACCATATAAAAATAGAGATAGGCTGGTTCGGAAAAAATGCGTTCTATCAACACCCGTTGCACATTCATGGCAAGCATAGTGGTGGCCAACACCTGTACGTTTCCTACTACGAGTATACTAAGTGTTGTGGATTGGATCCCTTCATGAGACCACACATTGTTATGTGTAAATGTCCGTTAAAGATACGCAACAACGTTGTTTATCCTCAGTGATTGTTTCTAATCACCGAGTGCAACTGGGATATGGGCGCCTGTAAAATGATATATATTTGTAAATTTAAAATAATAAAAACCACACTAAAACCATGGAAGAGAAAAAGAAAATGTATATACGTACGTTTACTAAGCTTTACTCTGTTGAAACATGTACAAAGAAAATAGCATTTATAAGCATAAAAAGCATAAAAAATATCTTAACAAGCAAAGTAAAAAAAGTGCACACCATGCACGCACGATGCCTGCACGCAAACATAATTATATCTGTAAATTAACGTTAATTTTGTAATTAAATAAAATATGAATTGAATACTCGTATGTCAGATCCTGTCATATGATAAAACTGACCCCTTCACTATAATAATAGTTGATTAATTCATTAAATAGGTCAGAAGTAAATTGTTCTTATTACAGTTCTAATATAGCTTCATTACATCTATTCTGTATAATTAGCCATTGATATAAGCTTTGAAATCAATGTAATTATAGTACTTAAAATAAAGCTTGATCTCTGTGATAAATGACTACAAAACTGACTTAATAACTTTCAACAATAGGGTAGTTGACACCTTAGTCAAATCACTTATTTTTTATGATCTGTCAAAACGAAAACTTTGTACTAAAAATGTACAAAGAACTAACTCATGACGTCACTGTTATTCAATGTATTTCAATGTTTATCTTATTTAAATTTGTAATAGAAATGTAAAGCTGCTATAATTATATTTTGCGAGATGTTTTGTAATGTTCGTTTTAAGGAAGGAGACATGGGCATTTATTTATGATACAGTCAACTACAATACTGCCATGGATATACATCACCTTTATAGGCCAATTTTATAACAAATGAAGTGTGTGTGTGAAGTGTTAACTACTATAAAACTAAACATTATAACCATCAAATATATTCACATATGAAATGTACCTCTAAGTTTTAAAATGACACTAGTGAAAACTGTCATAGAGCATGAGCTATATTTTAACGACTGTAGTCATTGCCATGATGTTTCTGAATAATATTTTATAATACTTTAAGTCTAAAATTTTAACAAAGAACTAACTTTTAGGACCACACAGGAAGCACCAGCTTTCATATACATAAAAAAATAATCATCAAAATCAGTTTACCCGGTCGAATGTTCCAAGGTAATAAACATAAAAATAATACGGTCGAATTGAAAACGTCCTTCCTCCATTCCTTTTCAATTCTTGTTGAAGTCGGTTAAATTATGGTAGTAGTATTGAGATGGTAAAGAGTCAAAAATGTCAAAATAAAAAACTGTGAAAATAATTATTAACAAATAAATTGAATTGAATTTGCAAACACATTGTAGCCTCTTAGGAGTATTTAGCAGCAGATAACTTGGAATCATTTTTTATTGTTATATGTTCATTAATCTAATTAATTCTTAGCCTGACCCGATGGATTATTATAAGAAGATATGGCAACACTTACGTGTGTATTCGTAAAACAGTCTATAGAAAAAATTACCTGAAACGCAAAGAGGCTTACTCATGAAGCTACCAAAAGCTTATAGCAGATGTTTAGGCGTTGTTATACCTACACGGCATGAAAAGATCTTTGAGGTCACTAGTATATAATGTAAATATGGTCTATAGCTTCATAAGTGGTTATCAGACAGTAAAATAAGGTCTAAAATAGTTAAAAGGTGCCTTAAGCTACTGTCGTTGTGCTCTTTCAATCACACCTATCTGTAAATCACAACGATCAAAACATTCAGACCACCTAGTATCTCTGCCCCACCACATATTATAAGATATTTATTTTAAAATATTTATCCTGATATAACTAGAAACTTATAAAAATAAAGGTCCTGTATGTTATGTCGCACCAAAGTTCTTACCAAGACAAAACAAATGATCCCGAAATGGGTTTATCTTGTTTAGTTAAAAAGCTGCATTGTCCTTCTTCTATCTTTATCATCACACCAGCTCCATGGTGCATAATATGCATAGATTTATATCTAGCCCAATTAGACATCGCGTAATGATTCCAATTCCACTCGCAATATTCGTGTAGAATACACGTCACATCATAAGATCATTACACGCAAATAAAAGTTTGTTAGAACTTGACTCAAAGGAAAATGTAATAAAATTACCTTTTATCATCGTCATATCCGTTGAAAGAGAAAATAATTTCAAACAGAATATATTTTCGGACATATAATAAACAACGCCTTTAACAAAAACATAATATACATTAAAGGCACCCAAACTATAAAACAAATAAATGCAGATCACACTAACATTTGGTCCGACTTGGGAATCGAACCTGTGATCACAAACATAGCGGTTTTCAGTCTCAGTACGATACTTTATTATTTCAAACAACTTACAATATTCGATAAGGCACTTTCAAAAAACTCTAAGACTTGATTTTCAGATCAATTTATTTAACAGACTGGATGTTTTTTCATAAACTTTACTGATGTAAAAATTTGAAAAAAGATTTAGATCAAAGAATTGATAACTATTTAAATATAAAAGCACTGAACTGCCATTACAAGGTAGCCTCAATATCCTGGGCATGGACATCTACCGGGATCTCAACCCACGCGAGTACTTTGGCAGAGTCACTCAGGGAGCTTCGCGGAAGCTAAGTGCTCTAAACAAGGTGAGACGGTTTTTCTCGCCCGAGCATCTATGTCTCTTTACAGGACCAGGTTTGCTCGTATGTGGAGTACTGTTCTCATCTTTTCGATGGAGTCGCGCAGTATTTATTTGTCACTCTTGACCGGTTGCAGCGGCGAGTAATTTGCATTACCGACTTGAGCCTTTGCAGTTGCGTAGAGATATCACCGCTAGGATAGTCCTCTACCGCTTTAATCACGAAGAGTAATATGAAGAGCTATTCCAATTGATCCCTCCTTCTCCCTTTCTCTACACGTGCCGGCCTTGGAAGTCACCGTTTTAGAGTTTTAGACATTCGCTACTCATTGCTTCGGTTCTTCCTTCCTGTGCCGAGCGGTCAAAACCTGGAACTCACTACCAGCGCACGTGTTTACGTCCCATTATAATCCCGGGTCCTTTAAGCGGAACGTGAAAAAGCATCTCACCAGGTCGCCATAGTGTGGGTCACCAAGCTGCATTATTCTTAGTCACATTGAGGATGGTGACCACCACTCTTGGATTCGGCTCATGCTTTTCATCAGGCAGACCAGATTCAGTTTGGCAGGTTAAGCTTACAGAATGAAAGTTTTCTGAAAACGATTAAAAAGATCTGCAGAACCATTTTACATACATTTAAAAAGCTAATGTATAATGGTTTTCTATAACAATACATCGCGAAATCGTTTGGTAGCTATACAATCATATATTTGTACATTTATTTGTTTACTATTATTTCAATTCTAATTATAATGTTCTTTACTTTCTAATATGTGAAATAATATTGAAAAAAACGTAACCTCTGTTTATACATGAATTAATTACTAAATTAAGTATGCCAACTTCATTAGCTCAAAGTGAGCAACAAATGTAAAACACAAATATCACGCAAAACACATAAATTTTCTTTAATCAAAAAACCGCTACTAAGCATCAGCCCGCATCGAAAACCGCTCCGTTTCTGAGGAATGCGTTTAATTTATAAACAATATTACATTAACAAAGTTAAACCGCAAGAAACCTTTGAATCAGTCGTTATAAAAAGGGAATTATTTGTTCATTACCATTGCGAAATTATTCCATGGATTATGTTTTATGAAATTACATACGTTGGAAGTTTACAACAATTTATGGCAAATGAAATTATTCTTACAATTCATTACGTATCGAACTTGAGAAAAAAATGTTAGGGAATATTAAACTATGATTGTATATATTAACTAACTTATTCTATTGTATATATGTGCCTGTCAAAGTTAATCTACTCTGCTTGATGGAAAACATAAGCAAAATTTAAGAGTAGTATTCACCATACTTATTGCAAATTCAGATAATGCAGCATGGTGGCCGCACTATGGGGGCCTATTGAGATAATTTTGGCATCTGGGCTCGCACTCTCTAACGGCACACAACAACACGAATGAAATCATTTTAGGTTGATCTTCTGACATGATCATATCTTTCTAGTGCCAGCGATATAATCTACTTATAGATCATCTCATGGCAGTCTTGTAGAACGATCTCAAAAATCAAATATTATAAATAATGTCTCCAAATAGAAAAACTCGTTTTACGAACACTATTTGTGTTTAATAAAAATACTATATTTTCTATAAATATCAGCAACTTACTTTTATCTGTACGTAAATAGAAAAAGATATAAATACAGTCTTTATCTTCAATTCTCAGTTCTTACTACATCGATTTTTTATCGCTATAGTATATATAGTGTATATATTTTGACAAAGGGGCGAGCATTTCTACAAAATAATTAGTTCTGACAAATCGATATACATTCTTAGGTACCTCCCTACACAACTTTATACCTCTTACTCTAACCTCCCTCCATACCATCTATTTTAGTAACTTTACAACTATCACCATTGCCTTGGTACAAGAATCAATTACAATATTACACGTTCAGGTATTCGTTGAATATTATCTTCGTGTCAGATCTTACTCGTAATCATCATTGAGCATCAGGTATGAATAAAACTTATTCAATCAACTAAATTGTACTAAAATTGGAAATCAATAAGTAAAGTTTATCAAACACGTAAATTGAGCCTCAATATTGTTAAGGTGAATGCAGACGTTCCGATTTCGGTACGGTTCATCTTGCCATGATTGAATGTGACTTTATTAGTTTACGGACCAAGTAGTATTGCTAAGCTGTTTATTCATATCACAACCCGTAAGTTATATTACTAGATAACTATGAATTCGTGTATGAGTTACTGGAAAGTAATATATCTGATCGTTCAATTGAAAAAGTTACCAAGTTTACACAGCTCACCTCAGAACCCGTTAATGTTTAAGGTACTCAGTTAACACAATATGTATTTTTGTGTTTGCCTTTTTCCTATCTGCTGCACGGACTGCACGGTTGGGCTAGTGGTTTAAGCGGTCCCCGAAGAGGTACGCGAGTGGCGTGAAGCCGCCCGTCGAGCCACTATGGTTCGGTGGTCGTCGCGGCTGGAGGCTCCACGTGCTGGCTTCGCCACCGTGGAGACGCTCCAGCCCGTCATCCTCGAGTGGGCAGGGCAGCAGCACGGGACCCTTTCCTTCCGACTGACGCAGGTGCTTTTCGGGCACGGTTGCTTCGGGAAGTACCTGCACTCGGTCGCGCGGAGGGAATTGAGTCCCGCCTGCCACCACTGCGACTGCAGTGAGGACTCGGCCCAGCACACGCTGGCGGTGTGCCCCGCTTGGGCGCCGCAGCGTCGGGCCCTCACTGCAGTCATCGGAGGAGATCTCTCGCTGCCGGCCGTCGTACGCTCCATGGCCGGCGGCGAGAGCAGTTTTACCGCGGTCGCGACCTTCTGCGAGGAAGTGATCTCGCGGCGGAGAAGGCCCGGGAGGACGATCTTCACTCGGACCCGATCCGCCGCCGGCAAACCGGGCGGCGGAGGCGCGCCTATCAGCGCCTCATGCCGCCCTGAGTGTGGCCGCGGATGGGCGGGACGGGTTTTCCCCCCCATCCGCTTCACAGGCCAGCCGCGAGGGGGCGACGTTACGCGTGTGCCGTACGTCGCCTGAATTGAGAGTATATAACATCTAGAGACGGTGCCCGCTTCAACGCGGGCAGGCGCTGGGAGGGGTCCGGATGGCGTAAGAAAGCGGTTCCCGGATCTCTCCCGTCTCAGGCGCAAAATGGCACATCGTGGTGGTTTAGTGGGTAGTCTGACGAGTCAGTCAGGAGTCCCACACGAAGCGAACCCCCTGTCCCCGCGGGGGGGTAGCGAAGTGCGTAAAAGCCATACCAGCACGTAAAAAAAAAAAAAAACAGTGGTTTAAGCGGTCGCCACACCGTTTTCTACTATGCCAAGTGTTGTGAGTTCAAATTCCTAGATGAGACAGCACTTCGTAAATCGCGAGTTAGTTGATTGCTAACATTGTTAACCCTTTCATTATTTACAACTATCAACAATAACATCTATGTCATATTTTCATATCTTAATCGGATGTTGTTTCATGATCCGATTCCCTCTTCGTAAGTAAACCGGAATGAACCGTACGCGCGTATGATTACCCTAAATGTAAACTCATAAATGCAATAACTTGGATTAAATTCACGCCCAACAGAAGTTAGGGACCGTTGCTAATAAATTTATACGTGGTACAGGATTGTTGGTGCTATAACCTATGATTTATGTCCATCTTGTGTTAATATTAAAGACGGGTCGTGATATATTGTCATGTGTTGCGTTAGTATTACTTATAAGATAGCCTCTAGAATGTTCGATATTAGTTCTTCAGTATTGCGAACAACATTAAGGTAATAATTCACATTGAAATATAAAGACATGAGTTCAGTCTTTTTGAATATATGTGTTTATATGATATTGAAGTTAAATGGTTTTATTTGCTGTAAATTTTGTATGTTCATTTTACTTTTTTAATAGACTTCAAAAAAGGAGCAGGTTATCAATTCGCCCGTATTTTTTTTTGTTTTTGTATCATAACTTTGGACTGGATGCACCGATTTTATTTTCTTTTTTCATTTGAAAGCTGGTGCTTTCCATTTTAATTTAATCTATATTAATAATTCATGAAGTCGGGATTTTTTGTTAAAATTTGTGCTTATGTGAGGAATCACTTCACTTATTTTATTTGAAAAGCATACAGTCTCTAATGACTGATCAACTTCTAATTTCGTTACTGTAAACCATTCGCACGTGTCCACATTAGGCATGAAGTACTTGATTTTTTAAAGAAAGTGACTGCTCGTTTGGTCAAGTGGTTTAAGCGGTCGCCACTACGCCAAGTATTGTGGGTTTTCAAATCCCACGTGGGACAACACTTTATGTGATTCATAAATTGTTGTTCAAAGTCTGGGTGTTCTTTGTGTCCGTTTTATGTGTATTCGTACAATCCCCCGCGATACAGAATTCATATTTCAAATGCGGGAGTTGTCTAAAAAAGAGAAAATAATATAAAAATAAACAGCAAAAAAGGAAACAAACAGAGAACAGTCAGAGATCCAATGCAAACCACTGATTAGAACAGACATGCCTAAATACAACCAAATATGTTTAGTGTATTATTATCTTATACCTACCTATTGTATTTTTAGATACTTAGACTGTAGTTATCTATTTAAATTAAAACTAATAACCTTTTCATAAAGAATCCAGCAAAATAACGTTAACATTCACTTTATTTTTTGTAATAACACTAAAAACTATGTAATTTATCAGATTACAGAAATTTCTTGAAATATACATCATAGCTCCTTTTTCCCCAAACTTGCCCTTATCTCGCTTTTATTGAAACTAAAGCATTCCCATGGGCCCAGCAGGGAATGAAAAATGAGGCCACTTTACCCTACCCGCGATAGGTGGAAGATTATGAGGGGTTATATAATGACTTGTTCACGTTGTAAAAAGTTCCTCTAAAGTAAGAGGAAAAAGAAAATAATAGCCACTGATTATAGGGACTTCAGAGTAATAGACATACAAAAGTTTTATGGTAACAAAAGATGAAACGAATGGTTCGTGTCAGTGTTGATTAGAACAAACCATTCGTTTCCATTTTGAGTAAAAAATTTCTTTGTTTGTCGATTATAAATTGAAACAAAAACTTTTTATAAAAAAATATATTTCATAGACAGTTTGAAGAAATTTTTACTGGACTTTTTTTAGCGCCCTAAAAATATGATTTATTTTTTCTGGATAGTTTTGTCTTAGACATTACTGTTAATAGAAGTCTAAAATCTTAAAGTGGAGTTATAGTAAACAAAGAAAGTAATATTTGCATTTACAATTGCATTGTTAGCAACCTACAGAAGTTTAAAAAAACCTTATGAAAAAACAAAAACCTAAATAGTCTTTTTGATAAAAAAGCTCTTAAAAAGAGACACGATCAGAAACCCTTCGAGCTAAGCGGCTATAGAACTCAATTCCATAATCTATAACGTTTCACACTACATTGGTGTAAGGACCCTCTCAATAGAAATTTCGGTGACCAAAGGAATGTGTTTCGCTGAACCTTTGATGTTGGCAGAAAAACGTCGACCGTGTTGTGTACGAACCGTAAATAAAATGTGGACGCACAACTTAGCCCCATTCCACACTATTAGACAACATTCTGTAAGAAACGGTAAAGTATCGCAAGCTTTGTTTCTCAGTTAAGTTGTGAGCTTGTAAACTAGTATCGAATTAAGTTGTCATGTAAAGCTTTGTTTTTCTTACTTTTGATCCCTATTAGTATATTAGTAATAATTTAAGATCGATTTCAGCACGAATGGATTGGCAGCGACCGGGGTAGTATTATCCTCTCACAGAAGACTAACCTAAAATGACAGCATTCGTGCTATCGTGTTTCGTTAGTAAGTGAGAAACCGCTAGTCTTGGATTCTACTCAAGACTTCCATCAAGTAGGATTGAGCACTTTGGCAAGCTCATACATAGAAAAGGGAGGATGATTTGCCATCTCCAGGCCAGATGGAGAGATGATTTGCGCAAGACGGCTGGCAGGAGCTGGATGCGAGAAGCCATGGATCGAACTAAGTGGCGTGCAATTGGAGAGGCCTTTGTCCGGCAGTGGATTCCGGTAGGCTGATGATGATGATGATGATATAAAAAAAAATACTGGACAATAACTCACTAAGTTCTTAATGTTTCATTTCATTTATGTAGGCTTTCCCCACCTGATAGATTAAGTTTAACACTTACCTAATCCTTATATTTTATAATCTTTATTATCAGTTTCTTTCAATCCACTACTGGACCTGGAACCTGTTCTTAGCATAGCTTTACAGTTGTTTTTATGCAATTTAAAATAGAAAAGGTTGTGATTTTTAGAAGTAAAAACTTCTTTAGCGGCATTGTCCACTGGTTTTGTGATGGGTAAAAAATGTTAAGCTGGTGTCAGGATACGTGACCTGATCGAAAATCGTACACAAACATGACAATCATGGTCGAAGAATAGACCATAATTGTCATGTTTGTGTACGATATCGCAATAAATGAATATCTTATTCTACCACATAATTGATAGTACTTTATACTGATAATTAAAGCAATCCATGCAAAATTATTCCCATACCATTCCAAAAATTCAAAAATACACAACGTTAATATTCAAGTTTTCACTCCTGCCGGCACTCCTAGAGTGCACCCGTTTTTTAAATCGGTTTGAGCCTTAAAGCACTTACCATCTGTTTTATTTTAAAAAATAGGCTGAAAGTCATTTATGTCATCAAAGCAGGTGGTAACCAAAATGTTGTAACATTTTTTTTTCTAATAAACATATACATACAAGCTACAAGGAATGCACATTACCAAATTCTCGAGAAAGTAAGTACAAAAGCTCAGAATAGTAAAGAAAGTATTTCTATTCGGAGACAGAAATAAGTCCCTTCCGATCTATTAAATGAACGAGATAAATAGGTAGGACTATTATCTTAACTATTCTCTATTAGAGTCTAGACTTCCTCTTTTAACCTTCGTGATTTTAAATCGTGATCGTTATTCTTTGCTTTGTTTGTGAGATGCTTTTGTTTTTATTTTCTTGGTCCATACTATTATCTAGTTGTTGTTTCACGATGTTTTACTTTTTAATTCCTTACCTAAAGCATTATTACTATTAGTCCTTAATCAATATATATGTATAATATGACATAAAAATTTTGACAACAAAACGACTTTAATTACAGGATCAAATTGAAATGCGATCATCTACATTGGTTTCTGACTCGAAAGTCGTATTGAAAACTCCTCCTTTTTTTAAGGCTGTTTAAAATCGTAGCTGGTCGCTGTCTGTATATGGAAAATATGTTAGAAATCTATTATATTAGGGGGGCTTTATGAACGCAATGGTACCAAAAACAATGATTTTTAGAATTTTGTCTGTTTGTGTGTGAGTGTTTGCATTGATCTGAGCTATTCTCAGAAACAGCTTAACCGATATCAATGCAGTGTTCACTGATTTTTCTGTTACGGTTTGCTCCACTTGATATTTTGTGTTTCTTTCATTTCAAACCTGTAGGTATATTCTGTGATATAACTAAAAATTATACTTATCGCAGCTTTTCTTTTATCTGTGCTATAAGACGTTGCTTCGTACCAAATTTCAAATTTCTGAGTTCAAGGGAAGTACCCTGTAGATTCTGATTCTCTAGCGAGTGTCGAAAATTTGCAACATAAACGGCTCTATCATTTGATTGCGTTGGCTTAGAAATTTGATTTCTTCACAGCTCCAAGTGACAGTAAACTTAAGTATTTAATATGAATTTCAGCTTGATACCTACACGCGTTCCTGAGCAAAAGGGTCTTGACAGACAGACAGGCTGAAAACAAAGTGATCCTATAAGGATTCCGTTTTTTTCCTTTTGAGGTACGGAACCCTAAAAAGTGTTAACTACTAAGAATTTCGATTAACCAGAATTTTGTGTATAAGTAACAAGTAAAGAGTACTTAATGGCTATGAAAAT
Source organism: Hyphantria cunea (assembly GCA_003709505.1). Lineage (NCBI taxonomy): Eukaryota > Metazoa > Arthropoda > Insecta > Lepidoptera > Erebidae > Hyphantria > Hyphantria cunea. Next base: position 982,082 of record PKRV01001282.1, read on the forward strand.
TTGAGGAAGCTCTTTTGTTATACATACACATATCGCTCTCATAGTATAGATGGAATTATTAATTATTCAATAGAATTACGTTCCGGGAATTTCCACGGTATACATGGATTGAACATCTTGACGTTTCGACTTCTAAAATGCTGTCTTTGTTCGGTTTCATTAAATATATACAGGGCTTTTATAATGATCATAACTGGAAGAAGAAACTGACTTATACACTTGTATATCAGTAAATGCCAACGGTTATGGAACTCATTACTTGGAATTATCTACAACTGCTTGAATATGTTTCATAATTGTGTTGTATTATACCAAAAGTAAACACTCAATTTTAACAGCTTTGCATGGTTATGGAACATCTTTTAATATAATTATCTTTATAAGAGATAACTTAATTACACCTTAATCTGATTTTTCTAGCCTAGTTATATTTCGACAAATACACCAGTTGCAATTACAAACTGTCATTGTTAAATTGCATCTGATGTATTTGATTGAAAGAAACCCATATTCAAAACTGTGCTGCTGTGTTGATTCCTAGTTCTTTGCAAAAGCTGTGGGTAGGCTTAGTAAATTGGCTAGAATTTTGAATTTACTTTTTTTTGTCCCAAACTAAAGAATGCGTAAAAGTTAATAGTTGACCTTATACAACTAAATTATAAAAAAATAAGAAGCTTTATATTATTTTATGTATACATCCCCCTGTAGTGTTACCACTTTGACTACACACCCATTGGTTACAAGAATCTCATTCAAATATCTCTGTAAGGGTTACTCTATAAATAAGCTGTACAAGAACACTTTCAGTTTTAGATTAAACCAGTATCTTTGTAAAATGTAATATAAGAGCCTTCGCATTTACCGCGGCCGGACTTATAAATCATTTCTCCGACATTATGGTTTGGGTTTTGTATGGCGCGCAATTTCACGGGTGGCATTCAAAAATGGATATATAGGCATTGCAACGTCTGGCGAAAGGACCTCTCGGACAGTCAGGCAAATATATATAGAAACTACTAATCTTTTGCAACAATCATCATCAAAAATTTATTTGAATATGTTTTTTTAACATTCAAACAATCTTATGAATTATAATAGGCTTATTCTTATAGTGATTAGTGGTAATCTGGAGGTCGTGGATTTAGTTGATACCCAGAATAATAGATGCTTTCTAGATTTATTGATTTCGGAGGTGCAGTGGTAGCGTATACTACTGCTATATTAGAGGTTTCGCGTTCGATTCCTGAGTTGGACTAAATGTTTGTATTATCCATATATGTTAATATTTGTTTCGGAGTTTGGGTATTTTGTATATATAATATGTATGTATTTACAAAAAAAAGTATCTATGTATTAATATCAGTTGTCTAGTACCCATAATACAATCTCCACTTAGTTTGGGACTAGGTGGCGTTGTGTGTTAAAATGGCCGAAAATAAAAATGTTGTATTAGTTCGACTCACTTGTAAGTATTCCACTATTTTATTTCATTGCTTTGATTGAAGTAAAATAAAATTGTGGAATAAGTGAGTTTCATTCTAGATGAAACTCACTTATTCCACAATTTTATTTTATTATTATTTAAAATTTTATTTGACATTTTATATGGATCTTAACAACGACCATCACGAGACGTCAATCTAGAGTATAAATTAAATACACGCTTTGTTATGAGCACGATCACATAGTGTCTGTACTTAAATTATATACAATTATTCATGTAATAATCTATAAGTGTGTTTTTCAACAGCACGATTAATTAAAACCAGCTTGGAAATCAGACGGCAGTGCGTGAGATATATGAAAGCGTTAGGTTAGCATTATAAATTAAATAAAGCATGATCAGTTAATAAACCCAAGTAGTAAGCTTCGATTACCAACATCAATAAGAGTTACAGCAGTGGGAATGTTGCCAACAGAACAATGGTCCACAAAAACACGGTAAATTTAAATGGTGTTGGCAACCGCAAAGACTTGAATTAAAAGTGTACCAGGAATTAGAAATAAAACCACTTCTCTTATAAACAAAATTAAATACATAATACGGGTAGCGTAGAATAATCTGTATATTGCCTTTTTTATTGATGAGAAACCATCAATTATTGGTGCACATAACTGTTTATCCTGGGTGGGAATCAAACTCACAACCTTCAGCTCAGTCACACAAACAGAGTGAAAACTTTCCACCCTAGTTACTTAATATCTAAAACATAAAATAACATTGCTGCTATGTATCAATTTTATTTAACAGTGAACTAAAACAGTAGACAAAAGCAATTTTCAACCAGTATTCCGAAAACGTTCAACAATATACGATATGTAATCTAACATTTATGACTGCAACTGTACCTATACCTTTCCGAATGTGATTGCATTTTCGAGAATGCAATCTCTCAAAGAATTTTCTATTATACGCACGGGGAAGACACGTAAAGAATTTTGAAATTTATCTTCTTATGTATCGAATGTGAACATAGGCCAGGGGCTAGGGTATTTTAGGGTTGGCAAAGACTGTAGCAATAAAAAAGAATGGAACAGTTTCTTATATGTACTTATAATATCAGATCTACGACTGTCTTTAACGTTCTATCAAAAAATAAAAAAAATAGAAAAATTAGGCTTTACGATTTTAAATATATCACATTTGAATTCAAAGGTACAGTAGAATAATTATTGTATAAACTATGCTCTCCTTTTTGTTATTATTCTTAGACTGAGAAGGTGTCTCACTGTTTTGATGTACATTTAGCGCACATAAATATAAAAAAATTAAGTTTTGAATAAAAAGTTACAAACAAAGATTGATTGATTGACATATTTTCTATTATTTAACCCTTAACATGTTTTATAACTTTAAAAACTACAATAGGTCTCACGTATATTTCAAATCCATTTTCCCAGGTCTGTTACACCCTTTAGCGGTTTACCCTAAGTGGTACGCACGTATAGTGAATAATAAATATGTTAGGTGTTCGACCGTTATTTATTGGGACTAAGTTTGCGATTTGAACCCCCTGTAATGGCTGGTCAAGGGTACGAAACATTTGAAGTATTTGTGTGGGTTTCGTAGCTATCAATCAGTGGAAGTGGCCGTCTATATTGCTGGTAATTTATATTCTGATATTGCATTGGTATCTCCGTGTTTTGTGGATACCATCTGGAGTAATGTGTAGTTGGGTTTTGTTTATTTACTTATGCGTAGGTTTTTAGTTTAGAATATTAGAGGTGGATAAAGTAGGTATTTTCTATTATTGAAACTACCAAACAGCAAGCAGCTAATAGCAGTAAAATTAGTAAAGAATTGAGATAGCATGAAAGTGAAAAATGGAGGATTCGGTTGTTGATTATTAGCAACAAATTCTTCACTATCTATATTCCCAAACTGGTTCGTCGATGTTAAGCTTACTACGACATAGTTGAATTAAGGTTTTTTTCGTGGAGTGACTGCCATCAAACCTCTACAACCCAAGTATAAGTTATCAAAAAAATTATATCAAACTCCTAACTAATAATGTCAGAATCAAATTTGAAAATAAAATTCACGGGTGCGGTGCAACACAAATTAACAAGCCAAAATTTTTGACAGTTACCATACAATTTTACTTTAAAAAACAAGATGTCTTCTCAGTTCCTATGATAAATAATTTTATTGTCTACTGTTGATGTCGAAATAAAAAAAGATACTTTTAATAAATACTTTGAAGAGAAAAATAATCATCTTTTCTTAGATTGTGTCCAATCAGATCTTTTATTTCAAATGAAGCATAATTCCTCTAATAAGCGAAAGTAAAACATCAAAGCATCTCAAGTTTTTCGTTAATTGTCTTCTTATTACTTTTGCAAGTCACCAAACCAAAATATAAGTATTGTTTCCTAATTGGCGGTTCCTAAGAAATATCACAAACAAAATTCAACATCTTTCTTCATGTATTTTTTATTGATTATATCATTTTCTTTAGTGCAAACAATTTGGTATTTGTTTTTTTTTATAATTACACAAATAACTCCATTGTGCCTCTTGGAAATCATGAATATAATCCAAGATTAGTAGCCACCAACCTCATTACGAATGTAGACAATGTGCACCATTCAACGACGAATTGGTAGAGAATGATTGTGGAGGACACCATTATATATTTTCTGCATAAAGTAAAAAAAAATAATTAAAAAATCAACTTCTTTAATCAAAATATTTTGTTTGAAGTCAGTTTATTTTTATTTTTTTGTTATCAATCATTGTATCCTGCGCTTTCTTAGTCGCCTATTACGATACCCATTGGTGGTAATTCTATATTTTTAATACGTCACCATATGGAGACACATAAAGAACCATATTATACTTTGATAGTTCTTCTTTTTTGGATGAAATGGAAACCAGCTGGATCAATTATTTCTGCCTATGCCAAGTATTTATAGTCTTTAAATCTTAAGTCTTCAAGTCTTCATCGTGATGAAATTAATGATAAAAATAATAAAAAATGTAGATGATATGAAATCAGGACTGTCTTTCGATAAAACAAAAAACGAACCTCCTACTTCAGTAGTTAATCTTAGTCTTAAATATCATATTAGACACCAGAACCTTGATTTACATCATCTGTCATCTTAAAACAGCACAATCTGCAGTAAATAAAATATACCATAAGGTCTGTATTCTTACCTCTCTGCTAAATGATTTGCATTCCAGCTTGTCATTTTGTTGTTTAATACCAGGTCTTACTGCTAGCGGTTTTGATCCTATTTGTTTTTAAACTTTTTAAGATAAAAGTGAGGTTATAATTGAATCAAAAATAAAATGATATATTAATACCGAGTCTTAATTAGTATGTTTATTTTGTTTTTGGTATTTTGGAGAATCGAATCGAACTTAACAAATAATAGGTGTAATACTTTTGTATCAAACGCAATATTGCTAAAACTAATATGTTCATAGCGTGTATGTTATGTACATTATTTGAGTTATTAAATCAAGAGCTTTTGCCTGCGGCTCTGCTCGCTTGTATGTCGGTTATCACCGTAAAGTGGCCTATGTCCTTCCTCAAGACTCAAAGTATCTCCATGTCAAACATCAATGAAATCAGTGCAGCGGTTTAACCGTGAAAACGTAACAGACATATAGAGTTACTTTCAAATTGACTACATTAAATAAATAAATATTTCGCACATTTATCATATAACGCCATCTAGTCCCAAACTAAGCAAAGCTTGTTTCATGAGTACTAGACAACTGATGTTTTGATTATTATTTTAAATACATACATATTATAGATCATACAAACATTAAGTCCGACTAGGGAATCGAATCCGAGACCTCATGATCAGCAGTCGTATACGCCAATCGCTTGACCAATGAAGCAGTCATTAAGTATGGATACGTCATTTTGTTTTTGAAATAATTTTCTTAAAAAAGGTTCAGTTATTTTTTTATTTAACTGTTTTTTTATCTTCAAGCCTATTAGTTTTACACTAAATTGCGAAGTCGTGTTATTTTCTATTAATATAAAATTTTTAACTTTACATCAATACCAAACTTATCAATAGAATATAATAACTTTATTACAAATTTGTACATACCTGCCCCCTTGGCAAAGATGCAAGTGTACTCATCTATACTTTCGTGTTATTTGGAGATATTTTGTTTTATCCATGAGGCTTAGGATTGAAATGACGTCACCCTCACATATTTGTTGTTTTTTTTTAATACATATGCTTGTACAATAACCTGGCTAGGGAAATTGTTTTCTATAAATGTTACTTAAATCGCTCTTCTTGTAGTAGAACCTCGCCGCTTTCATCAAGGCGCCGCCATCTTGAAAATGCGTGCTCTTTAATTAAACTTCAAAGCTATGACCTTTGCCTGTTCTGAGTTGCCCGCGCAAAGACGGTGCTATACAAAACTCGATAACTACGGTCGACACTTAATTGTATCTTATATTACACAAAGATTATAATTACAAAATGAGAAGTTGATTCTTGATCGACATCAATTTAATTCATAAGTCTACATGTATTAATTACTGTCAACGACAAAACCTCAAACGCGAGAGATACTATGACCTCAGAGATCCAAAGTCACCCGAAACCCAAGTCTCATCCAAGGTATCAACATATTTAAGGTTTAACTCTGCGCACATGTACTCTGCGGGTGCCCAAGTTCTTTATAATGATGGCAATTCGCTTATTTCAAAATGAAATAAATAGAGCATGATTAATTTGGTACTTGTTGTCTTCTAAATTTCAAATTTGTACTACCCCAAACTTTTTAATACTGAATACCCGTGTAGATTTACACGTTACGTTTTGCCGACGACATGCGCGGCAAGTTTTGAAGTTAGACTTCAAGTAAATCGATCCAAGTCTCAATTTATGACCAACGGCAGAAAATGTAAGGTGGAGGCCGACAGGCAGGAGATACAATATATCGAAGAATACGGAGAATTGTAGCTGGGCTTGTTAGCATCCTTCGAGAATAGGCAAGAAAAAAAAATCGATCGCCGAATCGATAACGCCTGAAGAGCTACAGGTCCATGAAAAAATACATTAAAGGGGATCCTTCCCCTGTCCTTGAAATGCTGACATTTGACAAAAGTCGCAGACTGGGGCAAGAAGATTGCCAGAATAAAATGGGGTTGGGCCAGTTACGCATGGACCCCGAGTGGAACACACGCCCCCGTCGATGGCCTATTCGGTCGGAGACGACGGGGGCAGAGAGAATGACGTTCCACCCGTCAGGGAATCGTAGGTGAGGGCGGCTGTTCTGCGAATTCGTTCGAAGAACACCGCCCCCGGACCGGACGGGGTACCAGTCCGAGTGATAGCCCGAGCCCTCAACCATATGTCGGACCGCCTCAGGGAGGTATTGAACGCTAGCTTGGCGTCCGGACGCTTCCCTGAGTGCTGGAAACGCGGGAAGCTGGTCCTATTGAAGAATCCGGGACGGCTTGCCGATTCGGTCGCGGCCTACAGGCCCATCGTGTTGCTGGACGAGGCGGGCAAGTTGTTCGAGAGGCTGCTCTCTGCCCGCATCGTCCAGCACCTCAGCGAGGTAGGCACCGACCTGTCGGACGCCCAATTCGGATTCCAAGAGGGGCGTTCGACGGTCGGCGCCATGATGCGCTTGAGGGTCGTGACCGAAGAGGCGGTGAACTGTGGCGGCGTGGTGTTGGCGGTGTCTCTGGATATCGCCAACGCCTTTAATAGTCTGCCATTCAGCTGCATCAGGGAAGCACTCCAGTACCACGGGGTCTCAGAGTACCTGAGGCGGCTGGTGGCAGACTATCTGGAGGAGCGTACCGTCATGTACGAGGACCGAGAGGGCGCCTTGAGACGGCGACCCATGTCATGCGGCGTTCCGCAGGGGTCTGTCCTAAGAACACTCCTGTGGAACGTAGGGTACGACTGGGTCCTTCGAGAGCGTCTCCCCCCCGTGCTGGGCGTAATCTGTTACGCCGATGACAAGTTGGTCACAGCCCGGGGGGCGAACTTCCAAGAGGCGGCGTGCCTAGCCACCAGGGGAGTCTCTCTGGTGGTCGGGCGCATCGAGGCGCTGGGCTTGCGGGTGGCCCTGGACAAGACTGAGGCCCTGCAGTTCCATGGGCCCCGTCGTAGACCGCCCCCTGGCGCCTCCATAATGGTCAACTCGGTCCTCGTACCGGTCCGGGCCCAGATGAAGTATCTGGGCCTGATCCTCGACGGTAGGTGGCTCTTCGACGACCACTTCCGGCAGCTTGCTCCCAAGCTGGTCGACACTGCCTCCGCCCTAAGGCGTCTTTTGCCCAATCTGGGTGGAGCCAGGGTCGCAACTAGAAGCCTCTTCACTTGCACCGGTGTGGGTGTCGGCTCTGACCGCCCGACTGAGGGTATTGGCGATCAGAGCCATACGCGGATACCGCACGGTGTCGACCGAGGCGGGGTGCGCCTTGGCTGGTACACCCCCGTGGGATTTGGAGGCGGAAGTGCTCGCCGAAGCTTATCGACGGGTGGCTGAATTTCGGGTGGAGAGTGGCATGCGCCCTCCGCCCGAAGAGGTACGCGAGTGGCGTGAAGCCGCCTGTCGAGCCACGATGGCTCGTTGGTTTTTGCGGCTGGAGACTCCACGTGCTGGCTTCGCCACCGTGGAGGCCCTCCAGCCGGTCATCCTCGAGTGGGCAGGGCAGCAGCACGGGACCCTTTCCTTCCGACTGACGCAGGTGCTTTTCGGGCACGGTTGCTTCGGGANGCCGTGGCTTTTGTTGCTTACTCATGGAGGGGGTCAGCCCATAATCACCACGCTGGGCAGGCGGGTTGGTGATCGCAGGGCGTAACTTGTTGCACCGGTGACGCTGCTGCCCATCACCGGCCTATTGTATTTAGTTACGCCTTTTAGGATGGATATACCGCCATCGGTCGGTCGCCAGAGCCTCGTTTGTTATCTAGCAGGGTGCACCGCGTGCAGGTGAGGTTGGCTGGGGGCGAAAGATTGTGGTCCGCCCCCACACACCCCTTACTAAATACTAAATACACAAGCACAAATTGCCAATCTACACTTCCCACAGTCAGAATTTACTTGGCTTTAAATGTTTGAAGTTTTTTTATTTGTTTCTTTAGGCTGTATATTCAACATACATGATCATTGTTTAACGATGAATGGTTTCTTTTCGAATTTCAATTACTAATAAAACTTTTACTTAGATATATGAGATGGCTAGCTTTTCCATGCGGCTTCACCCGTATGTATGTTGCCTATGGCCTTCAACACAAATCAAAGCATCTCAATGTGAAATTTCATTGAAATCAGTACAGCAGTTTTGCCGTAAATCCAGTCAAGATAGCCAAAAGAGGAACAGACAGGGTTACTTGCGAACTTATAATATTAGTAAGGAAATATGGATTAATCAATATTGATGATTTTTCTCTCCTTATTTCTCTGGTATGTACGAGTATCTCATATACATTGCATTATCTCTAATAATCAATTCTCTTTATGTGGACAAAACTTCAAGCGCTTTCATTATTTATCAAATCGTTCTAATCAATCTCTGAGACCAATATTCATTAAAATCTTAAGCTAAGATGCATGAAGTAACCACTCATACCGTATATATTATTCTGCTTTAAAATCCAACTACCCGTAAAAGGTTGATGTGAACGGCCTTACAACAACGCAGGACATACTGTAAGGTCGTATACATCAAGTCCAATGAACTCTCCACTTTCTAGTCTGCTGTGTAACCCATGTACGTGATGTGGTTTCGTCTACAAGAAATATAACATTTTTTCAATCCTAGTGAATAATTGTTTAAAGGTGGTTTTAGAAAAAGTTATAATAGAATAAATTTGATTTCTTTCCATTTAGTAATTATATATAAAATAGTTAGCATATATATATATATATATATATATATATATATATGTATTTGTTGTATTCAAAAAAATATTGTTTATATCTCTGATTATTTCTATTATATGTCGTGAACACTAAATTTCCAGACCAGAAACTTTTTTTTATTTTATACCTAATACACCCTTTACAAGATTTATATGTTATATAACTGCCTCGCTTTCACAGTGGTAGCGTATGCGACTGCTGTTCTTAAGGTCTCGGGTTCGATTCCTGGCTCGGACCAAATATTTGTGTGATCTGCAAATATTTGTTATGGAGTTCGTGTGTTTTCTATGTATAATATGTGTTCATATCAGTTGTTTGGTACCCATAATACAAGCTCTGCTTAGTTTGGGACTACATGGCATTGTGTGTCAGATGAAGGAAATATTTATGTTATGTAATATATTTATTTATCTGCTTTTTATGTAGAAACGTAGTAGGTAACTTTGATAAACTAACATAGTATTCAAAATAATTGTTGTTGCAATATGAGTCATTTTGCTTGAAGCAATAAAGAATATCTAATATATAGAATTCTCGTGTCGCGGTGTTTGTAGTTAAACTCCTTCGAAACGGCTTGACCGATTCTCATAAAATTTTGTGAGCATATCGGGTCAGTCTGAGAATAGGAAAACATCTATTTTTCATCCCCCTAAATATTAAGAGTAGTCTACCCCAAATTTTATAATTTTTTATTTTTTTAAACAAAAAATAAAAAAATTCGCCACCGTGGAGGCTCTCCAGCCGGTCATCCTCGAGTGGACAGGGCGGCAGCACGGGACCCTTTCCTTACGACTGACGCAGGTGCTTTCCCGCCACGGTTGGTTCGGGAAGTACCTGCACTCGGTCGCCAGGAGGGAATTGAGTCCCGCCTGCCACCACTGGCACTGCACTGAGAACTCGGCCCAGCACACGCTGGCGGTGTGCCCCGCTTGGGCGCCGCAGCGTCGGGCCCTCACTGCAGTCATCGGAGGAGATCTCTCGCTGCCGGCCGTCATTGTTTTTTAAAATAAATATACAACCCTCTACGATCCACCCCTAAATATTTTTTTTATTTTTATGGCAAAACAATGTTTGCCCGGACAGCGAGTTATATATATTTACATTTATTTATTATATTAAACTCTATACTAAAGATTTATATATCTAAGTTTAGTGTGTCTCTTAAGTAAAATATACTAAAAATTTGATTAGAAAAACAAATAGAAAAATGTACCGCATAATAAACCTTCTATCGTACTACCCTAAATACGCGTAAAATTCAAGAACACGAAGGACACCAAATATAATCAGATTCGGGAACCAAATACTCGTAAACTCCAAATAATATGTAACCGAACTTCAGGTCAAGCCTGGAAAAAAGTAAATATGTTTATTTTATGGCACATGTCATATTTGTTAGGTTTTGTTTTGAGTGGATTAAGTTGTAATCCACTTCAGTCAAATTTGATGTTGTTATTACTTCATTGAAATACAATCATCATTTTCAAAGCCTTTAGAGGTCCACTAATAGAAAATTATCCTAATTACAAAGCAGATTTTAGCCTTTTTTTTTGTAGTAGAAAATCAATTCGGATCTCCAGCCATAGAGATATAGGAAATGATTGACTATATACCAACACGATAGTTGCCCTTAGGCATTCTACTCCGGAGGAACCGGACAATGTTATTTCAAGTCCTGCCAGAATCGATGCCACGAAGCATATTTTAGTTTTCTTTACCATGCTGGACAGATGAATTGGTATAGTGTTTATTTTAAAGTTTCCCTTCTTTTGACTACAGCACTGTTGTTTCACGTAGTTTTACCCTTTGTGGACTGTTACGACAATCCCTTGATGAATAGAGACGTTGTTTAAAGTGCAAACTAACTTTTATGTTTGTGATTTCATGAAATATCAAAATTATTGATGAGTATAAATATCTATTAAAAAATAAAATATATTTGGAGTATCTACTTAATGATTGTCTATCAAGAATACTAAGCTAAATTTTAGTATATTTAATAAAACAATACGTGATGTTTAATTAATCTAAAACGCAAAACATGTAAGTAGGCTTACGTATACTTTGACCTATGTAAAATATATAACCTAGATAGATGAAGCCTCTTTCTCCTTTTGATGAGATGGCATCCAGCCGGATCAGCTATTTCTGCTAATGTCCTTAAAGTCTTTCATTTAAAGTCTTCATTCTAAGACTTCGTCATGATGGAATTAATGATAAAAAGATATAAAAATGTGGATGACATGAAATGGGGACCATCTTTCAAAAAAACAAGAAACAGTCTCCATATATGAAGTCAGTAATTCAAGTTACATTGGACAATGACATGAAATAAGACAATGATAGCAGTTGAATTTCAAACAAACAGCGATGTCAAGTAATTATGAATACGTGCTAATTGTTTGAGGTTTCGACCAACTTGCATTGGCTGCAGTCTCCGTTCGAAGTTATGGCTATTAAGTAATCACTTTAATGCCCTAATAATAAGTGTTCATAATTAAAGTACAATAATTATTATCCTAAGTTACACGAATAATTATTAGAATAAGCTTTATTTTAATAACTATTCTAACATAGAAGGTTTAAGTAAGATAAATCACATAGTTTTTTACTTGAAAACATATTACGTTTAATATGTTTTCATGTAAAAAAACTTATTTAATCAAAACAATATCAACTGAGAGAGCGTTACGATTAATTGATTAATTCACTAATTATATATAGATGACTCATCATGGTTTTTAATTTACAATTTTATTATTAGTTCAAGCAATCTTTCAAGTTAATATTAGACCTAAATGTGACACGACTGTTTCAACACTTCATGCTTATTTATTTCGTCCAAAACTTGTCATGCAAATCCCTATCAAATATATTGGTAGAATTCGTAATGAATACTTTTAATTGATATTCTTACAGTCATTCATGATATTGATATTCAACATTTTCAAAATGTGCCCAGAAAATAAAAAACAAAAATACTTACACTACTTATACTTACTTTAATTACTAAATGCCGAATAAAAATACTTTAACGAATGGTTAATCGAAAACGTATGATTCTCTGGAAATTTCCTTGTATTAAATATGAAACCGTAAACTTTACAATATAGCACTATTATTATTACTTGTAGGAAAATATTCGGTTTCGTTTCATGAATAAATGAATCGATTCTCGATATATTTTATACTAGATGAGCCCCGCGGTGTCTCCCGTGGTATAACTTCACCCGAAACTGGTATTACGCAACGCCGTGGGGCGGCTCGAATTATTTTTTAATCTAGACCATTCTCAAATCATCAGTAAAAGACACAAAAAATTCATTAAATTTATTTCAGCCATATAGAAAGAGTTTTGAAGATTTATTTGTTGTTTGCATAAAAATCGGACAGTTTACTTGCATGTAAAATTTGGTTGCCGTATTGTATACAAATAAATATAATGTTGTGTCTATTTGTAATAACATAAGTTTTCATTAAATACATATGAAAGTAAATACGATACTCAAATCGAGAAATAGTATTTAAAAAACTGTGTCTGTATAAACCGAACTAGTTCTAGAACGGCGGAACCGATTTTAGCAGGACTCTCACTGGCAAATAGCTGATGATACAGGATATAATTTAGCCTACTTTTATTTTAGACTAACTTTACCTTATTGCTAGTTCCCAACCCGCACTTGGCCAGCGTGGGGACGTATGGCCTTAACCCTCTCCTGAGAGGAGACCCGAGCCCAGCAGTGGGACATTATGGGTTGTTGATTGATTACCTTATTGCTTAGCTCGCAGTTGTTGTTGAAAAGGTATAAAAACCATCGGGGGTAATACCTAGTTATAAATATTTTCCATTTATTTATTTAAATTTGTAGGCACACGGTAATAAAAATATAGATATAGATATAGTATTTAGATATAGTATAGACTTAATTCATTATTTTTTCAGAACAACTATTTCCTATTTTTTTAGGTTTTATTTCATAATTGTCACAATAGTTGCTTAAACTTACTTGCCCTACATTAAATTGATTAAATATTGAGTTTGCCAATCAAGATATTTATTACGTCTCTTTAAATTTTACACGTTCTTTTGTCATTAACAACTCCTAATAAATATTTAAGATTTAATAGAGCTAAGCTGATTTCAGCACAAACGGGTCGGCTCGACCGGGGCGGTATTACCCTCGCACAGACGATCAAAATGACAGCGTTCGTGCTGTCATATTTCGTTGGTGCAAGATCGGAGGCCTAATGATGCAGAAGTATCACTAGGCCGCCAAAGTGTGGGTCACTATGCTGCATTGTTGCATTGTCTGCATTCGCAATGAGTAATGACGTGTGTGGTGACCATAACTCTTGGATTCTGCTTATGCTTTCTATCAGACAAAATTTTTTTAAGAAACGGACTCTAATAACACCCAGATAGACTCAAACAATTTTTTTTCGAACAAACAAAGCTGTATAGACCTGTGAGGTAGCCGCTTAAACTGTTTATTTATCTATAAAGTCACATTTCATAAATTATTTCAATTTTCAAAAGCAAAAAAAGTACTCTTAATTATTAAACATTTAAAATGACACATCAGGTCGTACGCACCTTCTCTTTTAAATTTACAGTTTCAAAAATGGCTGTGCAAAATAAAAAGGAATTTGAGTAGAAATTTGTTTGATTTTTATCTTGATTAATACAAAGTATCCCCTGGGAAATGGAACAAGATTGAAAATTCAAGATATTCTGAGTACTGACGCATTGATTCATAAAACAGCAAAAAGTGAAATCCCGTAGGAATTAAAATGAGAATATTTGATTGATGTAGACGTAATTAACCATGGCGTTTATATTTCCGTAGCACAGTGATAGCTTGAGTAAAGGCAAAATTTAAGGATTTTACAAATGATGAAAATATAAACAGAAGACAGCAAATCTCAAGAAGACGGGTACATCGAAGAAAGCTGCAGATAATGGAGAAGAAGAATGAGATCGCAGTAACTAGATGCATCTTATATACTAATTAAATTACCCAAGAAGAATGATGAATAAGCTAACATATGATCCTGTTCTTCCTAGGTCTTCCCAGGTGAAGCGCCCGAGTTCGTCCGACGGGTGGGTTTTAGTTGAAACAATTTATATTCTTCACTTGTGAGAATTTGGCGCTGTGCAGAGATGTGTCTTCACTGTGCATCTTCTACCGCGTCCACCATAGGGAGTGCTCCGAGGAATTGTTCGGGCTGATTCCTACCACCTCTTTCCGCCATCGTCCTTCGCGAAAGAAATTTCATCCCCATCATCTAGATGGTTTGTAGTCTAGAACTGTGGAATGTTCTGTTGCCTGCAGTGTTCCCGGAACAATGTGATCTTTAAACCTTCAAGAAAAGAGCGTACTCCTTCTAACCGGCAACGCACTTGCATCTCTGGTGTTACGGGTGTCCATTGGCGGCGGTAATCGCTTACCATCAGGCGATAAGCCTGCTCGTTTGCCACCTATATCATAAAAAAATGAGAAATATATTTTATAATCACGAACCTGCCACAGTTAACATTAGTTATCACCCTGAATAATGTTTTTTTTACTAAGAACAGTTAAATAAAATAAATACACCCGAATCGAGAACCATAGAGGTTTAAAGATGTGAATCACTGTATCTATAGGCTCTAATTTTATTTCTTAAATGTATGGGTGTGTGTGTTATGTAATTTAATAAAACATAATAAAATAAATATCAAAGTAATAAAATTCATAACAAACAAAAGCTTTTCACCAGGCTCGTTTCATTTCAATAAAAAGAAATGACACATTATATTTTCTTTCTTATTTACAGTTCATGCCTGCCATTACCCGTTTATTTACTTCATCACTTTTTTAAATGTTCGATGCTATTCCAATAAAATGTAAAATTCCAAATGAAAATAGTTTTGTCATTGACATATCCATCCAATTTGTAATTTGCAGTAAAGTTTTCAGACAGTATCCAACCTATAGATATTTAGTTGTAATTGCTATTTCAAAATAGTTTGTAGTTGAAACCCAATCCCAACTTATGTTAAACAGAAAGCTATTGTAATTTAAAATTAAATTTACTTCAATAATGATAATAATAAATGTTTAGGATTTCAGTGAAGTCTTTAAAACTAGCCAAAAACTAAAGACAGGTATTCTATTTAGTTAGAGTACTTTATACATCATCTTTATGCCAGGCATAAAAGAATTTTTTATTACGGAAATAATTGCCTGACTTATCGTATTCTTATGCTTCTTTGAACGCAACTTTACCTTACGTTTTATGCTTTTAACGTTTTTACAACTTTTCGGTGGCTAAATATTAGAATTTCATAGTTGAAATTTTTCATTCTAAATGATTATGTACATTTTTATCATTTCTCCGTTTCCTAGTTAATTTAAGACTATTATTATTTCGCTTATGATTTTTTGGCGTATATTGTAAATGTCCTTCAAATATGTACAAAAAAAACTTATAACAATATTATTTAAATATCTGCTTATACTGTCGAATTGATAAAATAACTAAATTTCACAATCATATACTTCATCATGTAATTGCAAGTTTTACTACAGGTTATTCAATCAAAATCATCAATAATTTGTGCTAACCCAAAGGCGATGTTGGTCCGAAAATATTTTATTCCCAAAGTTCAGTTGGAAACTCAATTTCTGTATCGAGCTCTTGCCTGAGTCGAATTCGTAATGTTTCTATACGTCTGTTAAGAGCGAGAGACGGATGTTGCTATAAATCTAATCATGTTAGGGTAAGACGAATTGCATTTGCAGTGTGAAATATTTAAGATTGTTAAGCTTGGGTGGTAAAGGTGGTAAATAGAAAAACAAATAAATCGAACTGATACTTATTATACTACTTGTAACTGACTGATTCGTTGGCATAGTAGTTCCTGGCCTGCCACTTTGATTCCTGGGTCTGACTACTGTTGAGTTTTATTACAAGAAAATTTTAGTAGCAACCCGGAGTATAGAAAATGGCGGTGTTTCCCTCGTGGCTCGGAGAAAACGTTAAGCCGTTGGTCCCGGTTGTCATGAACATCTGCGGCAATCGATGTTGGAATGTAAGTGCCCAAAAATATACTGATAAATAGTTCAATCTTCGAATTCAGTTTGTCCCTCCGGGTTGGGGAGGTTTGATGTTAGTCGCTCCGAGAACCAGGTTGAGGTAAAACGGGTTGAACTAGAGGCCGACTCCAAATACATAATTACTTTTGTAATAATGGCAAAAGGAAGGTTAATAGTTTTGGCAGTCTATGTATTTTTGTGTATTTCACCATGACGTCTAAACTACTGAACCAATTTTAATAAATGACGTGCCAATAGATTTGTAATAATGGCACTATTGATACAAGTTCCATACATAAAAGTTTCTATATAGTTAGGTTATAATTTTTTAAAGTTTTTCGTGTTATTTTATTTTAAAATATAGAGGTAAAGAGCCAAGTCACATGATAGCAAGCGATAGCTGTAACTGTAGTCTAGAGTCACCTTGCGTTGCCGTCCATAGGAACCCCAAAATCAGGGAGAATGCAGGTTTAGTCTCCAGGTGTCTCTATCACTTGGTGAAAAGCAAAGACAGTATTACTTAACGCGCTGATTTTCTGTGAGATAATTTTAATCACCTTGGTCGAGCCCTTTAGTGTTAAAGCGAAGAAATATCTAAGAATACAGTCAAATGCCTTTTTTTGTTTATCTTAAACTAAAAACGATTTATAACTTAACTAAACATGATTTCTAATATTTGGTGCTAATGCAAAAATCGTATTATGTACTTCTCTTTTTTGAAAAGTTTATTCTATTATTGGTTGGGAACTAAGTTGAGAATAATATTAACAATTTTAGAATATATTATATGAGATCTTACTCTACGTATTATAAATACGAAAAAATAATAAGATCTCATTCTTAACAAATTTAAATTTTATACGCACTGTCTTATTCCTTTTTTTTTCGTCCCCAAATCCCTTCGGATACCTCCTGGACGAATGTTGGACTTGAACCAACTCAAACACAACGCCGTCTCGGGTACTAGAAGCCGTGGAACCAAATGCACCCTAGAAAGGAAAACCCTGGAACTCCGACGTAGCTCGGACCACCTACTGTTTGTAGATGTCCCCCTCTAGTGTGTCATGTCATTGTTATACTTATTCTATTGATTTAAATTCATATTCTCCTAATAGGATGAACAATTTGTGGTTTAAGTTAAGATAAACGAGAATAATCTATATAAAAAAATAAAACAAAAATTCCAAATTAACTGCTATTGACTAATGACAGAAGTATTTGCGATATTTACATAAAAAATCAACTTTTGTCTGCCTGTTTGTTGGTCCTAACTGATTTCTGGAACGGCTGAATCCATTTTGATTGGACTTTCACTAGTTACTTTTATTATAGAATAGCTGGACTCTGCGGTGTCACCCGCGGCTGTTGTTGTAAAAGTGCAACAACAAGCGTGGGAAAAGCTCGGGGTGCCGCCAGTGTCAGTGTCAGTGACACTAAAACCCTTCCATTGTATAGATTTAAACAAGGTTTATAATTATAAACTTGAATACATAAAGCCTATTCAAACAGAAGTTTGAATGACCTGAAGTAAAATATTGTATATTCTTTTGTGTAAATACTTCGTAGTAAGGGCATTTAATTTAAACTACTCGTAGAACTAACTGCATTGTAAATAAAACTTTAAAAAGATTTCTTCAATTTTTTTGATGAATACAAGAATAATGAAAACATAATGTAAATGTACTCAGTCCCTGTTGTAGTCATTTTGAGTAAATTTCAAGAAATATAAAATATTAATAACATTTTGTTTTGTTATCGGGATATAGAATCTAGAAGTATATCATTTTTACAAGTTTTTATTTAGTTTCACCGGTTCCAATTTTTGTCTGTAATCAAATCTCACAAGGTAAATTTATACCACTTCCCGATTTCCAATTAAACAAACATTTGAATTGTCCCTTTGGTTCTGATGACAATGCAAAATGGCCGCCGTAGCAAAATATTTCTGAAGAACCCACCCAATACGGGTATCAAGTAAAGGGCTTAATTTTTTTTATTGAGAAGTAATAAAAGCTAGTCTTTTGAAAAATCCTTTTTAAATAAACCCTTTGCTAATAATGCTCACACAGTTAACATCAAATCGAAACAATTTATATGTCTATGAAAAGATACTTAAGATTTTCTTTATAATTATGGGCCTGCCAAAGTAACTCTACTTACCTAAAGTAGAGAATTCAAGAGTAGTGGTCATCGTACTCAATACGAATGCAGGAAATACAACAATGCAGGAAAGTGACCTAGAGTATGGTCACCCTTTTAGTTGCTACTATATCATTTTGCCTCCGGCCTCGTACTCAGCTACGAAACACAATAGGATGAATCTGTCATTTTAGGTTGGTCTTTCATGAGAGGGTAGTACCCGGTCAAGCTGGCCCGTTCGTGGTGAAATCAGTGTCGCTCTACCTTAAATTGAATAATATCAAAATTAAATTAAAATAAATTCTCCAAATATCCATAACGATTGCATAGTGTTCGTATAGCAACTGAGTCTCAAAGTTTTTTCGAAATGCATGTTAACAGGCAGACACGGAGTTCATTATGTTAAGTATGATCACCCATCCATAGATTCGCCTGACTAGGGTTACTCAACCTTACACTATGCTATCTTGATCTAACTAAAACACGACGAATTATCAAAGGAGTTGGTATTGTAACTATTATTTCATTTTTACAACGATAGATAGAAAATCCAATAAAATCAAGCTCATAAATTGCACCAAATTCTGGAACGTTACAGTTATAAAGCTATAGGCTAATACAAAATATATATTTATGTGATATTTTTCGCTGTAATGCCGTTCTATTATTTGCCTTCACCCTCTACTGGCGACAATCCGGAGTTCCAGTACATTTTGCTTGGAAATATGTTGAAAATCCTACCCTAGGGTACTCTTACGTTTCTCTCTTTTTCATCAACTAAAAGTGATATTTATATTTTTGTGAAGTATTTTATTGGATGTTTGTGACAAAGCGAACACGTCTTCTGTATTTTGTGGTATTACATTATTTATTGCTTATGATATATTACTTTTCTTGTAATAATAAAATTTGTATTGATCAAAAGCTTATTTAGGTACTGTTAAAGACTTTTAACTTGGATAAATTATTTACTAAGAAATTTGGTAAAACCAAAACATTGTTGTCCATTGATTATACATGATCCCTAGTTTCATAGTAAGGTCACCTTCAATTAAATACTCGTAGGTCTAATCTTCGTCGATTTAAGTCGTACAATATTTTTTTTAAGTTATTCTGCACACTTTCTAACACTTTTTTCATGTCAATCGTAAAATCTATAATATTCATTAATAGGTAGGACAAAATATTCAATTGTCAAATAGTAACGAGTACTTATTCATGCATTTTTTCACCAATTCGACATATAACTTAAAATATTCAACTTACAAGATTTAGATATTGGGTAAAATTCACCGATGCTACAGCTACAGGCGTCGACTACTACTAATAAGATTTTCATTAATAGGTGTTTTTACGTATCGACCCAAGTAGCGTATAATTGGAGAGAGCTATGTCCAGTAGCTGACTCTAATAGGCTGATATTGAAGATAATATCAGCCTATAGTATGATAATATCAACCCAAAGATATTGATTCAAATTTCAATATATTGATAAAAAAACAAAAAATATCAATTCATTCAAATTTTGTCGACTGAAGCATAGCTATCTGTAAATGAATTTGAAAGGGCTCTTAGGAACAGAAAATAACAGTTCTAATTTATCTCAAGCAGTTTACTTTCCAAGTTAATTTCAATGAACTAAGGTCTTGTAAATGTCAAGGCTCCCTTCTACATGGGTATTATAAAAGCATTTTACACAAATGATATTCACGAAAATTCTTGTGACGTTCCGTTTTCGTGATGTGCCAGTCTCAGGCATTCGGTTACATTTCAACGAGTTTACATAATGCATTCCGTACGTATCCGGGAACTTTGTCACGGGATACATTTATA
Organism: Hyphantria cunea; assembly: GCA_003709505.1. Lineage (NCBI taxonomy): Eukaryota > Metazoa > Arthropoda > Insecta > Lepidoptera > Erebidae > Hyphantria > Hyphantria cunea. The sequence goes on from PKRV01001282.1 coordinate 1,002,500, forward strand.
CAATGCTGGTCAATGGAGTAAACTGTCTCTTGTGTAGTAAGTTTCTAAATGTTTTTACTTATTAGACAAAATGTTCTTGAGCCTTTAACTTTATTATGAATAGTATTCACACAATGGACTACATCTTTATACAATTTAGTATATTAGTCCAGCTTGGAATAGCTAAACGGTTAATCTTCATATTAAATTATTCACATAGGAGATAAATTAAAGTTATTTTGCCTTTAGCCTACTAGTGCCATACTAAATAAAACCTATTTGCTGTGAGTAGTATCATATTTACCTTTAGACCTGACAGTAGACATTATAAACTTGATAGAGCCCGCAGCTCCGCCCGCGTACATATACGGTTATCGAGGTAAATAGTAGCCTACGTTTTATTCTGTTACATCAGCTTTATTACTGTAAAGCTTCATCCAAATCCGTTGAGTAGTTTTTACGTGAAAGGGTAACAAACATCTATCCATACAAACTTTCGCGTTTATAATATTAGTAGGAATTTAGCTTCAGTGTGAAATGTCACAATATTAAATGAAAGTAAATATTTATCCACCTCTAGAGTTTTAAGCGAAATTTTGCGTTTTATTTCAATCAAATTCAAGGCAACCTTACCACCGTCATTATTGAATCGTAAAAACGAGTCACATGATAAACGGTAATTGGAGATTTCTATGCGACCGTTTGTGACCAAATTTTATACGGACATCAAACGCAGAACGTTTGCTCTGATATAAGTGTGGACGATACTCGTTACCAAAGGCTTCCATTTCTGATTTAGGACTGACTTGACGATTGACTGATCTTGATTTTATATGGGTCAGTAATGATAGGGTAAAAGTTAGCTGATAAAAGTGACCATAGCTTTAAAAAAACTACCTTTTTATGTTTAGAAATGGAATTCAGCAAATGTATCATGAATCCTATCATTCTTATGCAATATTTGCCGATCAAGATCATAATTTTGCTGAATGCTCAGTCAAAAGCTTTCTTTCTGTTTATTACTCTGCGGATAAGAAATTTTTATCTAATTACTGGCTAGTAATGAATTCATGATTGGCTTCAAAAACTTGTATAGAATAGTATAAGTGACGGTGTTTCAGACAGTAGTTGACATTTTTGGTTTGGTATTAATATTATTCTAATTATAGAAAATACACATAACATAATTAAGTACACATATTAACAATTTAAAGACATTAGTTATCGCTTTAAATGAATTATGACACTTTGAAAAAGAAAATCTACAAATACAATTCTAATTTTAAAGTACGGATATAACAATGAATATACGGATGGCACAGTGGTTTAAGCGATTGCCACCGGCTAAATGTTGAGCGTTCATACCTATCAGACACTTTGTGTAATCCACAAATTTTGTTCTGAATCTGGTGAGTGTTCTTTATATCTATTTCATATATGTTTGTAAAGTTTCCCGTGACACATGATTTATTCCTAATGTAGGAATGAATTTAAGAAATGAAAACAAAAGAGAGAAAATTTTATAGAAGCGATTTTATTACGTCTTATGATTTATTATGGGTAAACAATTTAAATGCTGCATTCAACGTGTAAATGGCCTCAACCCAATTCGGAGAGACTAAACCGACGTTGTGACGTCTCAATTTCGTTAGCTCATAGCAATAGAATGGCTAGCAATCTTCACTCATAGACATTAGTAAAGCAACTGCATTGTAAAGCCATTCCCTGCCAGGGCTTATTTTGACGACTATATGAGTTACATCATGCAGTACAGCACCGTATTCCGCCGATGGTTTACTGACGACAACTTTATGAGCAGAGTTAAAATTCTTTTAGCACAGTTCTAAAAATATGATAAATACTTGAAAATAATTAAGATGATTTACTTAAACGGTATAAATTTCATAATCATGCATTACATATTGCCAGCGGTCCAGAATCTGTCATTTTCCTTCATCACATGTTTCAAGTCTATGAATAATAGTTGTTGGCCAGAATTTAAGTTCTTATCCGATTTGCAAAGTTCAGTTTTAACTAAAAGATAATTTGCATATCGCCATTCCCTGTAATACAAAAATACCTTGATTGAAGTACCTATGCTGAAAGACAATCTTACACTGTCCATTTATCCAAGCCTTCACATTCTATTTTCTCTGCCATATAGTAAGACATTTTTTTCTCTTTTCATACCACCGCACTCATACATAAACATGTATGCTAATGTGACTTGGTATTTGACCTTATCGAGAGCCTACTTAGTGGAATTAACTTAGTACCAACGTTGCCGACTTATTATTCTTTATTCGAATGAAAGCAGTCTGAGTAATAGTGCTTGCAGTCAATACTTTTCTGTCATTGTTTTGGAAATATATCAAAAATATGGAGATAGCTCTATTAGATTCAAACCAGCTGGCTTCACAATAGTTAATTATTAGCGATCAATCCCTACCACACGCCTATTACTTTTACTTTTGTACACTTTAATCAGCTTTTACTTTTGTACTCAGTAACCCACAAATACTCTGAATGTTCTGAATGAAGTTGCCTTGTTGCGAAATAGTTAAATCAATATCAAATATAAAAGTCTACTTTTTTCCTCGCAAGAAGTATATATGTTGTGAGGTTAATTGTCTTAGATTTCTTAGCTTTACTACGATCAATAACTAAATTTTAGTTTTTAGCATACATAAATAATTTTAGAACGAACAAAATAAAAACCGTGGAAAAAATAAAATATTGCAATGTAATCCCTCGGTCGCATGTTCAACTTGTAATGGAAAAACTAAGCGAACTTTGATTTTCTTCGGCTCTGTTTTCTAGGATTATTACTTCTGTTTATTCGTAAGCTTACTTTATTCCTCTTTTATTTATTGGTTTCTTCCTTTTTGGTCAGCTGTTCGCGTATAACCTATTGAATGTTTGAGGGTAATAAAAATAATTATTTGATCAAACATTTCATTGAAGTTGTTCCTCATCAGTTTTTGAGAAGTGAATCAACAGCAATACTATTCCTACTAATATTTTTAACTCAAAAGTAACTCATTCTGTTACAGTTTCACGGCTAAACTGCTGAATTGATTTGTATGAATTTTGGATTGGATGGAAGATTGGATATCGGAAAGGGAATGGGCTACTTTTTGTCCCGATAACCGTCATACAAGCAGGTAGAGTTGCGGGCCTTTAATAATCAGGAAAATAATGTAAGTTTGAGATAAAACTAGTGTTAACAAAGGATATCCTAGACATTTAGAAAAAATCGAGGCCCTCAAAGCCCAGTTGCAGAGGCTCTCATAGCCCAGTTGCAGAGGCGTTCATAGCTCAGTTACAGAGGCGCTCATAGCCCAGTTGCAGAGGCGTTCATAGCTCAGTTACAGAGGCGCTCATAGCCCAGTTGCACTCGGTGATCGGAAACAATCACAGAGGGTGAGCAACGACGGCGCGATCAGTACCTGGATGGGTGACCGCCGGTTGCATCGTCACGTTAAGCAGTTGGTCTCGGTTGTTACCTTAGGATAACAGTCGTGAAGCTTACTTGTAGGCTAAAAACATCCAACGGCAAGATTACGTAGCCCAAACGTTGTGTTGCCAGTCCCCAACCCGCGTGCCCAACAAACGTGGGGACTCGTGGCCTCTCCTGAGAGGAGACCAAAGCCCAGCAGTGGGACGTTATCGGTTGTTGATGAGTCATTAGAAAAAATCAACGCGAAAGTCGGTGAAAATTGGCGAAAAAGGAAGTAGTTATAACACTTTGCTATTGGATTATATCAGTTCTATGGAATTACACATCATGTTTGCATTTTTACGAAATCAACCCTTGTGACTTTTAATTAAAATTTTTAAAACATATTTTTATCTTTCGCCTTTATCAATTCACCGCTAGTCATATACCTCTCTTTTAGGAAGAGGTTTTTTTTTCATCTTATATGTGTCAATCTTAAATTATACGGTTTTAATATTTTGTTAAAATTGCAAGCAAACGAACAAATATATTACTAAATAATTTACAAACTTAAAATTTAACTGGCTTTAAGTAAAAGTAAGACTCAACCTTACATCTCACCCACAAAGCTCTAGTACTTTGCAAATTGTATTTTTCTACATCGTAGAAATCTATTTTTTTTCCTTTTCAACTTTATTAATGAAAGCTTCACTAATGAAACCATCTAAGTAATGCAGCATACAGTACTATTATGATTAAATTTTAAAAAATACACTATTAGAATGTGGGTTTATCACAAGTCCTCATTTATCATAGAAAGAGAATTTTTTGTTCTGATACGCTGTTTTGCCTTTTGAGAAGAACAATGAATCTGAGTTGTCATTAGCTGCAAACTAGAAATGTACACATTAATACATTTGTTAAGAAATAATCACACCATATGAGTCACGGCGTTCCTTGAAGCTACCACCTGCACCACCGTCGTTGCTTTGTTTCGCAAGACCTCCCGAACATCGAGCGCTACCGTGAATTATCATACCGTGGGGACCCACTTGTGATTCACAGATTACGTTATATCATTTGATTTCATTCAATCAAACAAGACTACACGGTTGGCCTAGTGGTTGGAGTGGTCGCCACACCGCTTCCTACTATACCAAGTGTTGTGGGTTCAAATCCTACATGGGACAACACTTTGTGTGATCCATAAATTGTTGTTCTAAGTCTGGGTGTACTTTGTGTCCGTTTCATGTATGTTTGTAAAGATCCCCGCGATACGGGAATGTATATTCCTAATGCGGGAGTTGTCNAATTAAACGTATAAGTTAATTCGTTTGGATTTTCCTTTTCATCCTCAACGGCAGCCCTACGTTATTCTTTATTATGCATATTTATAGTTACAATAAAGAATATAAATAAAAATAAAAAAAAATTTCGGACACAACACATACCGCCATCTAATCCCAAGCTAAGCAGAGCTTGTGTGAAAGGTAATAGACAACTGATAAAATACATATATACTTTTTTGTAAATACATACATAGAAAACACGAAAACCCGAAACAAATATTTGTAGATCATACAAACATTTGGTCCGACCCGGCAATCGCACCCGAAACCTCAAGCACAGAAGACGAATACGCTACCACTGAGCCACAGTGGCTGTCAAAGTAAAAATAACTTTAGACTAATTTATTACTGTTTAAATAATATGCAATGTGAATACATTAAAAACGATGTTACGAGCGAAGACAAAGAATACTGCTGACAAAGACAGAACTTCTCAGAGATCTAATTCACCTTGAATAGAGAAAAATGTTTGCATATAAAGCTGTCAGAGACGCTATTGCAACTCCAGCTTATACTAAGCTTTCTATCACAGTGACTTTTGAAACATTTTTCATTTGTCATAACTAGTTTATGTGGTCTTTTTAAGCTAATACGACCTTCAAAGCGTCAAGGAAAAAGGTTGTCCATGGTTGGCTGTTACCTTATGCCATCTGTTGATGTCTTCTGTTGATTAGCACATCCTTGCTATTTGTGTTATGCAGAAAGAAGTGCATGAAGTCTTAAATAAATAAATATCAGTGATTAACCCAGAGACCTCAACGACAATGAATAACACCGTCCTTTGTCCATTACCTTTGTACATTGTTATTCGGAGTGATATTGTGAATTTAGGAGTGTCTTTATCAAAGTCACTTTTACACCCCAAAAGGTGTATTTGTCAAACCTATCGAACCCTAGCAAATAACAATATCTAAAGAGAATTCAGACATTGCTTTAACATAAAATTCACGAGTTTACAAAGTCTTAGACTTTAATAAACTGAAAAAAGATTAATCCATAGTAATATTATGAATTTCAAAATAACTCTACCCGTCTGTCAGCCTGTTACGTTTTCACGGCTAAGCCACTGCACAAATTTTAATGAAATTTGGCATGGAAATACTTTGAATTTTGAAGAAAGGTATAGGCCACTTTTAAAAACATGCATTCATGTGGACAAAGCCGCGGGCAAGGGCTAGTTAACAACAATACTTCTAGAATCTGAATTTGATTTCTAAATGTTTTTAAGTTAAAAACTAACTTTATAAATGTTTGTGGCGATATAAATATCTTCAAAGAATACCAACCTTGTTTCCTTATAACTGTGAGAACCGTAACAAGAAAGTCTAATATTTAAGATCCTTTTGTCCCTTAGCGCTCCACTCTGTTCTTAGTTCATAGTAAGATTTTGTTATATAACTGTAATTTAAAATGATCCTCTGATGCTCATCTGATTCTGTACAAACAAATCGTAAAGTAGCACATCAATAGTCTTGAGATTTTCAAGAAAAAAATGTCCTGGATTTTATACGTTCAAGATTTCGTTCAGTATTTGTCGACTCAATGTGTGACTGATATAAAATATGTAGGTCCAAATTGATTATGAATTTGTTAAAAGAAGTGTGCTTAACGCGCCTAAGCGACAGTACGTGTTCATGATTACTATCTTCCTTTCAATCTAATTCTGTAAGGAAGCGCTCTAAGAAGGACAAAGCATTTATTTCTGTTTAGTTGCTGGTTGATACTCTATAAATCTGTCTTTTAATAACTTCCACCGTGAAAAATCACGAACTATGTATTTCCCCCATCAGTCGAATTTATTAACCTACACATTTGACGTTATTACCCACAATAATATATATGGCGATTTCAAAATATCGAATTTCAATATAGCCAGGAAATATTGAACTTCGGCCTGAATACCGGGCAAAAACCCTTTTGGAGATGCCACAATAGATCGGTGACAGGGAATTATCGAGCAGGGCACGACGACCCCGAATGTTACACTACAATAGATTCTGAGAGGGATTTTCCCCCATGTAGCTATGCGGTTGGTCACCGATTTTAGCCGAGTTTTAGTGAAATTCCGCTATGTGTTTTTTCGTTTTATTTGTCACTGGGATTAAGTTTAGTATTTTACTGTACCTATATATACGCTAATACTAAAATAGGATTCTAGTTATCGTAAATATATTCCAGTCAAAAAGTCTCGTAAAAAAGTGTGATTGAAGTTTAGATGAACATTTTAACGATTTAGATGCAGTTTAAATTGCAATTTCATTCGTGAGACTTCAAGTTTTGTAGAAAAATATCAAATATTAAATACATATTATCACACGTATTTCCCAAAGGATTGGCGTCAATACACAAATATGAATACGATTATGATTAAAAAGTGTTGAATTTCATTTCAAAAATCTGATTTTGATCAAAGTCGAGCAAAACTTTTTACTTACCATATTCTCATCATTATACACTTTAAATAAGAGTAATTAACCTCTGAATTTTGACCCACACGAAATCAAATATGGAATCTTGGTTGGTCACATAAACGTAAGTAATACATCGACCTCCATAACTCTAAAAAACACAAACTCACTATTTACAAAATAATTACTGCCAATACAAATTCTTCAAAAGGAGCCAAATAAAGCTGTGTATGTTTTTACTTGAAACGCTGATTGAAAAGGCCTAATTGGGAACACCACAGAGGCTCAGCAATCAATGTCGTTCACTGTAAACCGTGCTACTGGAAGGCCTGACGAAATGAATAGGGGATTTAGTGATAATTAAGGCACCTATGATCTTATAACATACATGTCAATGTACTTCTATTGATACTGCATGTTGGATTTCGTATGGCACTTGTCAAGAGATAACTAAAGTGTATTAGTCTAGAATGAAAGTGGTGTAATATATTTGTAGGTAATTATTACGTAATTGCAGTGCAATTAAGTAATAATTAGTGCATGTTAGTAATATTTTTAATCTATTTTTTTATAGTTTTTACAACAACATTGAACATTATGTTTAAATTATGATTGATTATCCTATTGATAAACTAAAAATACTTATTAATTACTAATCAATCCGGTCAGTACACGAGACGCACGATCGGCATAAGCATTCGCCTACTGAACCATATTTTTCATGAATCATTTCCGATGCGGTTAGCACGTAAAATTATGTCCGGAATCGGACTTTACTGACAACCATTTTTTTATTTGGTATTGAACAGTGTCATAAAAATACGCTAGAGTTTTGTATGTAAAAATACATAGTATGTATATGTCTAGGTATTATATATACATCGCGCTGCAAAAGATCAAAACAGAAATGAGCTTATTTTTTATCAATTTTTTTTTTTTTTTTTATATTTAAGCTGCCAAAATGACTCTGCCCTGCCTGATGGAAAGCATGAGCAGAATCCAAGAGTGGTGGTCACCATCCTCAATGCGAAAAAGAACAATGCAGCATGGTGACCCACACTATGGCGGCCTTGGGGGAAGGGGGATGGTGAGGGGGATAGGGTGCGTTGGATTGGGATATGGGCCTCCGGTATCCTCACTCACTCGATGAAACACAGCGTAAGCGCTGTTTCATACCGGTTTTCTGTGAGGCCGTGGTATCACTCCGGTCGAGCCGGCCCATTCATGCCGAAGCGTGGCTCTATGTAGCATTACAGGATGTCGTTATACGTTAGCAGCACGAGATAAGTCTTTGTGGTAAAACTTAGAGATGAGTCACGTGTAGCAGTGAACCTCGTTCCCCTGAGATGATGATGCTGCCTGTACTTTTTTCTTGCTTTAAATTAACGGAAGTTTTCTCTGTTTCTCGATCGGCGGTGCCACACGGAAGTGAGGATCTGTCATTGATTTCTGATGGAGGTAATTTAAAGCCAATCTCCGGTACGTTATGATTAGATATTTATAAAGAAACTGACAAAATGGATGCTAAAGATAAATTCATCTCAACCCATTGATGTGACATCTGCTAAGATCAAAATATTATATTATTTTTTTTTAATCTATTTAGTTGCTTTAACGAGAAATCGATTAAGGTGTACCTCGAAGTCAAAATCATTGTAAAAAGTATCTTGTAGAAATACTAGCTCTTTCTCTTCTTTATAGCTTTTATTATTCTCGAGACTATTTGGAGTCGGCTACTAATTCAACCAGTTTTACCTGAATGTCAGTCTATTCACGGATGAACTGGCATCAAACCTCCGAAATCCTGAGGGTGAACTGGATACACATTAGATCATTTAATAAAAATATGGATGTGAACAACATACTTTATAAATCGGTTCTTACTTATGATATTAACTATATCGGCAATTATAGCATAACTATGATCAGAAATTCCATTGTAACGTCTGAAAAACGAAAAAGATGTTGCAGCTTTGATAAATATATACTATACATGATACTCTTGATGACGTATATGTTGTCGTGGTGTGCATACTCACTTACAGCCACAGAATTATGGCAGAAAAGAAACTACTCACTTAGATCCAATCTAAGGTGACCTTACCTTGCTTTTGGCAATAACTGCGACCTTAGTCCATTACCTTTGTACATTTTTTTTTTTTATATTTAAGCTGCCAAAATGACTCTGCCCTGCCTGATGGAAAGCATGAGCAGAATCCAAGAGTGGTGGTCACCATCCTCAATGCGAAAAAGAACAATGCAGCATGGTGACCCACACTATGGCGGCCTGGGGGGAAGGGGGATGGTGAGGGGGATAGGGAACGTTGGATTGGGGTATGAGCCTCCGGTATCCTCACTCACTCGATGAAACACAGCGTAAGCGCTGTTTCACACCGGTTTTCTGTGAGGTCGTGGTATCACTCCGGTCGAGCCGGCCCATGCATGCCGAAGCTCTCCCACATTGTATATACTCCCTTCTAAAGTCATACCGTGTATAAAAAAAGTTTTTTCTAACTATCTATCTTAAACATGATATTACAATACATATAAAATTTCATCACTGAGTTGGGTGTATAGTGTATGCCACTCATAAATAATGTGGTTTTCTATTGTTAAATTAATTACCGTGGGAGAGCATCGCTTCGGCACGAATGGGCCGGCTCAACCGTAGTGATACCACGGCCTCACAGAATACGGCGTGAAACAGCGATTGCGCTGCGTTTCACCGTGTAGGTGAGGTCACCGGAGGCCCATACCCAATCCTTTCCCCCATCCCCCTCCCCATTTCCCAAAGGCCGGTAACGCACTTATAACGCGTCTGGTGTCCATGAGCGGTAGAAATGGCTTACCATCAGGCGAAAAGTCTGCTCCTTTCACTCTTTATTGCATAAAAAAAACTCAAAATTGCTTCAGTGGATCTAGCTATTATCCCCTACAACCTCACAAGCTTTATCACTGGGTAACATGTTTATAGAAACTGATGTACGAAGGTACGTCTAAAATCATTCCTATACAATAGCTTATATTAAGCCTCTTAATTATTAGAAGTTAATTAAAAACAGCTGGAAGTATTTAATCCAATCAGTGTCAGTCACTGGATTTTAATTATAACAGCGATGATGTTCATATGTCAGGTGACTGAAATAAGCCGCCTAATTAGCGAAACATAATTTAATTTTAGATAAACAAGCTAATTATGTCAACATAAATTAAAAGCAATGACAAAAATAAAGCTCCTTTCAAAATCACTAAATTACAAAAACAAAACATTCAGGTGCTTTTCGTTTTTTTTTTTGTATTATTAATTAAATTTCTTTCAAATTTAGTCATCATCAATCAATCAACAACCCATAATGTCCCACTGCTGGGCTCGGGTCTCCTCTCAGGAGAGGGTTAAAGCCATACGTCTCCACGCTAGCTAAGTGCGGGTTGGAGACCGGCAAGAATACGTTGTGGCTACGTATCTTGCCGTTGGATGTTTTTAAGCCGCCCGAAGGCCTCCAAATAAGCTTCAAGACTGTTATCGTATGATAACAACTGGGACCGGCTTGCTTAACGTGACCTCCGAATCACGGAGATGCTAATGGTAGCATGCCACCAGCGGTCACCCATCCAGGTACTGACCGCGCAGTCGTTGCTTACCCTCGTTGTTTGTTTCTAATCGCCGAGTGCAACTGGGCTATGGGCGCCTCTGTATTATATATGTAGTATAGTCTACATACATATATAATACAAGCACAACAAGGAATCCACATGACGTAGTGTTTAGTCGCAAACATTACTTTATGTAAGAAATTCCAAATTTCGTAAAACAAAAACCGTGTATCATGCACGTGTTTTAATTATTACGATGACGTAATTTCAAGGGAATCTTCCCACTAAACATAAGCCGTCTTAATATTAACTGAAGCGTCAAAATATTTCACTCCCCTCTGCATGTCGATAAAGTATTCTTTTTACTTTAAAATAATTCACTTTAAAAACATAGCAGACCCTTTACAAACTAACCCTGTAACTAAAATCAGAACATCTTAAGGCACAAATGCGTTTATGTAATTTATACCTTATAAGCTTCAAAATAAAGATGATTTTAGTTTGATATGATATTAGCAAGTTTGCTAAGGATCCCAGAGGGGCGGTAGTAATGAAAGAAAGACCGCATGCGGCGTAGCAAATTGCTTTCAGACGACACATTGCATTAGGACAAGTATGTACATACTGTTAGGATATCTAACATGATTATACATGTACGAAGAACGTGATCTTGCAGCAGCAAAGACTTAGAAGATTGGATTACCGAATTGAGTAAGTTTCTTCTGAAAGTGAAACTGAAGATCGTTTGAGTTACTAGAGCAGATTCAAACTTTATTGATCTTTGCTCGGCTTGAATATGTTTTAGATATTTTATAAGATATTGAAGGTTAGATAATTCATATTTATAGAAATGTATGTACAAAAAGTAGTTAAAAAGGCATGAAAGTATAGCTTTTAATGCAATTTGACTCGTTATTAAATCTACGTAAATATAATTATTATTAATTTGCTCGTGTATGGTTCAAAAGTTTAAAATTTCTAAAGAAATTGAGTTTAATATTTGACTTGATATACAACACACTCATATCAGTTTTATTCCTCGTTTACCATCCATTCAACCACGATGTGCCACATAACTAGCACTTTCTTTAACAGCTAAGCTTATCAGACGAAAATAAAAAGTTTAAACCATTTTTGTGAATTAACATTATTTTTATATGTAATAGGGGGCAAACGAGCATACGTATCACCTGATGCTAAACGATTACCGCCGCCCATGGACACCCGCAACACCAGAGGCGTCACAAGTGCGATCCGAGCCTTTGGAGGTTGGGGAGAGGTACAGTGGGAGGGGTTGAGATAAAGGTCCCTGGTATCCTCAATAACTCGTTTCACACCGGTTTTCCGTGAGGCCTTGGTATCACTCTGGTCGAGACGGCCCATTTATACCGAAGCGTGACTCTCCCACAGTAAATAAATAATAAACAATTCAGAATGCAAAAAACACATTTGATAAGCCCTGAAAACCATAGAAAAGGTACAAAATTTAATAAAAGTTCTACAAGTCCCAGTTCATAGTTTAGTGAACCGATAACAAAAATGTCACGGCTCAAAACTGCGTACCTTTTTCATGTTGTAGCATCGCCAATGGTGCATTAGAACTTTGTCACACTGGTACAATTTTTCCACTACTTTGATCTTTCTAAAACTAAAAGTAGTTTAATCAATTATCATCTCTATTTACTCAGAAATCAGGATGAAACTCCTAGTAGCTAACTGTCATGATATATCTTGTAGACATTGCAGTAGGGTTTCCGACATACACAATGAATGAAATTCAGTGAATAGACACTGTTATATGGATATTAAATTATTTAATGCCAATTTTCAAATTCAGAGAAAATTAGAAGCATTGATTTAAGACGTGGGTAATACATTTAAAGAATGTACCTAAATACTTTTATTCGGAAGGATGCCAAGAGATACTTATTAGGTTCGAAAAAGTTTTGCTTTAGATTACTAAAATTTATCTATCAATGGTTACCTCTTGATCAATTACTAACTATGGATGCCCTCACTATAACAGACCAAAAATTGGGTTGTCCAAGACTAGGATAGTTGATGCTGCTTGGATTACTTCGTTCAGCCTTGGACTGCGACAGGTTGATGATTGATGGCCTAATCATGTCTCTATAGAGGTCATCACTCAAATCCTTATTCGTACAATAGAAAATACAGGATATTTTGGTCCATTATTTGAGTGTGTGTGTTTAAAATCTATATTTAATACCTAAACTAATAACATTTCAATATGTGTCTATTTAATTTTGTATTTATTTTTGAAGAAGGCTTACAGACTAATTAACATAATTATCGTTAATTGAACTAGGTGATCAAGTTGCTAACAACAAGCCTCCATATATAGGTAAGAATATATTACACTGATCTAGTGCTAGGTCATGGACTTACATGATATATTCATAGATATTCACAGATACATACACTATAGAAAAACATGTATACACGGATATAATATAAAACAAAAAGAAACAAAATTATAAAATAAAATAAAGTAGTAATGAACCCACAAAACACATCCTCTGTGCTCTATGCGTACAAACATCACATGTTTAATTAAACTTAAACTATCAGTTTGAGCACCGCATCTAACCCAAACATTAAAAAACCTACATTAAAAAATCTTCTCGATAAAATCTGCCTCACCATGATCGGGTTAGTACAGAATAAGTCAGTGTCAGCAAAAAAAAACTACAAATAATATATAAACCCCCATAAAATAGCGCGACTCAATATGCCATCGCCCTTACTGTTGTATCATTGAAACGTTAACACTGTGAAGCACACGTGCCGATATTAACGCTCAATACCTTTGGACAATGCGGTTTTTGTGCATTTACAGTGTATGCACGATGTATGCATCTATTCCACAAAACTTGTGGGAACTTGGATGTTGAATAGTTTTTAACGTTTGAGTGTTGTCCTATTTTTCGTATAAGATGTTAGAACGAGAACATTGTACGAACTTGAACTGCTAAATAACACACATCAAATCACTTCAACAATAATCAATAGGCAACGGTCTGGACATAAATCTCTGCTTGAAACGGATATTTTGGCGTATTATATCAAGCTTGAACATTTAAGATATTTTCGTCACGATTATGTTTTTTAATTTATTTTACGTGTAGAAATTACCTCGATCCGGGACCCACCGAAGTTTGATAATGTACGTCTTGTTATAACTTCAGTAGAATTCCAATTCTTTATATTTCAATAAATATAAGTTACACAAAAGTTATAAGTATATGATAAATGCGACATGGGGTAAGTTACACATTACCCCCTCTTCCCTCTTACTTTTTGTAATCGATAGATATTTGATCACATTAAAATGTTTTAATGTCAGCAAAATAAATACATACACTTGGTCGAATTCAAAACAAAAGTTCTTCAAATAAATACTAAATGTGTTTACAATACGGTTGAGGATTACTACTACTACTAATTACTGGCCTAACGGTATCGAGTTTTTGTAAGGACTTTCGACTTTTCCAGAATCTTCCATACATTAAAAGCAACTAAAACGAACATGCCTTCTTCTGCCGGATGTCTCAATAAACTAGGGCGACTATTTTTAGAGCTAAATTCTCCCCTTTAATTAAATCTCAACTTGAAATAAATATCTCTGCAATATAAATATCTGATGAGATCTTAAGATAGTCGCGAACTCCGTTTAATTTCTTCAGACAGATTATCTGTTTCGAGCACTTCCACGAGCTCAAATTATATTTACTATAATAGTTAAACACCAATCTAGTTACACTGCCCCACTGAGAAGAAAAAACTTAAATGACAAATATTGTGAAATTGAGTTACTGCCATTCTCGAGACCAAAGAAAAAAAGACAACTTGCTTGAGTTGAAATTATTTACTTGTTTTGTCTCAGACATTCATTGGTAATCGTTTTTAAAGTACAATAAAACTTACATACTTGCCTTGTTTTTGTTTAAGTAACCTTGTGAACTAAATGAAAACAATTTAACGAAAAATAAATAAATATTTTCGGATATTTTAACACACAACGCCATTTAGTCCCAAACTAAGCAGAGCTTGTATTATGGGTACAAGACAACTGATATAAATACATATACTATACTTTTTTTTTGTAAATACATTCATATTATACATAGAAAACACCCAAACTCCGAAACAAATATTTGCAGATCATACAAACATTTGGTCCAACTCAGGATTCGAGCCCGAGATCTCATGCGCAGCAGTCGCATACGCTACCACTGCGCCACCGAGGCAGAATATTTTTTAATTATCATTCATTATCTTCAAGTTAATGGTTAAAGTTGAATAATACCAAAAAATATGTTATTATAATACAAATGAAATAAAAGAATTATAACTATAAATGAAAATAGTTACATCTAAAATGATTAAAACATTTCTAGCTGTCAAGCCTAATAGTACTACTACTGGCAACTTGTAGTAAAGTCGTTGAAACATTTATTTATACGGCAGTTTACTAAGGATTTTCACTTTTGAATAATGCTTATTGCGTCACAACTGATGATTTAGAGATTTAGTGTATTTATAATGAAAATGTAAATTAGAGTGGGGACTTAAGAAACAGCAACATGGGTGTAGAATAATTAGTTCTTGTTTCTAGGAAGTATTTGTGTCAGCAGGGTGCGATGAAGGAGTGTGTTTACTTCAACCTCATTGGTATTAACTTCAGAATGAAGTAACAATTTAAAGCTTTTCCTCGCACAAGCCTTAAATTATGCTGAAACAAGAAACAGGTATATTTGTGTGTAAATTTATATAAACCTTTGTGTGGATAAAGCTATGTATAATTGTGCGAGTAAAAGTGTATTGATCTTCCAATTAAAACATGTAATGAAAGTATAAAGGCGAGTTATTTACCAGCAAAATGTAAAATAACTAATTTTTGTTGCATAATCGTTCAAGGTAGTAGAATCACGCTGATTTTAGCATGAACGGGCCGGCTCGACCGAAGCGGTACTATCCTGACACAGAAGCTCAGTATAAAATGACAGCATTCGCGCTGCCTTATACAGGACCGGAGGCCCAATGATGCAGAAGCATCACTAGGCTGCCAAAGCGTGGCTCACCAAGCCGCATTATTGCATTGTTCGAATTCGGAATGAGTAAAGTGAACACCACTTTTGGATACTGCTTATGCTTTCCACCAGGCAGAATATAGTTACATCGGCAGGCCCATGCACATATTTTAAGAACCCCTTCATGTTAAAATATTTCTTTTTTTTAATACGTTCTAACAGATTTGGTTTGTACTACGGTTAATGCAAAAAACATTTAGTGCATCAGCCATCATCCCAAATTGGTATGTTCAACAGACTATAACAATTCGTAGTTATACTCTCATGTTTTTTTAAACTTAATATCACATTTAAGTAGCTTTTTTTATTTTTATTGATATAATTTTTGAGTGAGGAAACCTACACGTTTGGGAGTTCTCACACTGCCATGAGATTTCTGTTTTGAATTTAATGAATTGAAATTGATGCAATTTCTTCAGGGTAGTTGAGATCTGTTCTGCCAGTTTTTTATGATAAAAAGAAGCAATTATTTCTTCCGTGTCACGAGAGTTTTTTCCTTAAAGCCTATTTTTTTAACCTCTTTGTATTTAAGAGTATTTAATTTATAGCCAGTTGTGATTTTTTGTTCGGAAAGATAACATTATTTTGAATCATCCTATTTACTTTACCCTCTTTAAATGCACCTTTTTTTAAATTCCTACCCTTTTTAACAACTCTTTTGTTGACCCATTTTCACCCGACTGCAAAAGAAGGAGGCTTATGTTTTTCAAGTGAATGTGTGTATATTTCTTTGATACGCCCTAGAGTCTAAACAGTTGTCGTATTTTTATGTGAGTGGTGTCAATAGATGTGCCTTAGACGTAAGAGCGAACTGGGTACACAAAAATTATACGCAGTCGAGACTAATTTAATTTATTCATTACTTGTTCCCTTTTATACTTAACAACAATACTAACTATACATATAAACCAACTGGTTTATTTATTATATCAAGTTGTATAATAGCGTATCAAAAATAAAGCATCGGGGATAAATAATTATTCATACTACTTACTTTATACAATTATTTATTGGTAGTGACATAATCAGTTTTAAAAAAATATACCTCGCTATAAAAGTACAGTCCGAAATGTAACTCTTATTTCATTTAATGAAATGCAGATTGATATTTATTTTTATACAATAATATTATTTAAAGTTTTTATAATCATAAATTCTTACATAAAAATTTCAAAACGAACAAAGATAATCTTGTAAATTGGTAGACATGTTATTATCAATGCAACCTATCTAAAAGGCATTGAACATCTTGAAAATTTCAAATGTTCCAGCCCTAATCTACAAATCTTTATCCACCCCAAAATTAAGAAAGAATAACGTCTTAATAGATCTCACTAATTGTTCGTCAACATCTTTACCCTATAGAAAGCACCCGGCGGCAGCACTTTGAAGTTTTAACACTCCAATTTATATAATTGAAACTTTATCTTGTTTTGTGTCGAACCGTAACTCCATCGTTTTCCTGCTTTAATCAGTTTGTAATCAAATACTTCTATTTCTCGACGGCGAAGGCGGCGGCAATTTTAGACTTCATTGTGGAGTTTATAGGGTATACCAAGGTCACTAACTTCTTTATTATATATATATATATA